>UCOH01011750.1:0-102635 GCA_900474275.1 Synergus japonicus | reverse complement strand
TCAAATGAACGAATTTTTGTATTGATTGTATTTGTAACTATAAAAATTTTCTTAATATTGATTCATTTACATTGAAAATAATAAAGAATTAAATAAACTTGTAATCCTGATTGTTATTTTTAGATGGCACAATATTTCTGGATAAAATACTATTTGAAAAAAATATTTCATTCATTTGAATGTTCGAAACTCTATTCACATATTTCAGAAGTAACAGTATCATTGTCATTTAAATGGCATTATTAAGTTCGTAGACTTGGCTTCACTGATTTTCGCATATTTCCAATTTCAGAATGATTGAAAAGTTCTGAACATTCAAATGAACGAATTTTTGTATTGATTGTATTTGTAACTATAAAAATTTTCTTAATATTGATTCATTTACATTGAAAATAATAAAGAATTAAATAAACTTGTAATCCTGATTGTTATTTTTAGATGGCACAATATTTCTGGATAAAATACTATTTGAAAAAAATATTTCATTCATTTGAATGTTCGAAACTCTATTCACATATTTCAGAAGTAACAGTATCATTGTCATTTAAATGGCATTATTAAGTTCGTAGACTCTAAACAAAGTTATTTTGGAGTCAAAATTGATTTTGGAAGTATAGAGTTAGACTCTTTACTTCGGTTGTTTTCTGATACTAAGTAGTTTTTTATGAATCGAGTGCAATTCATGTTTATTAGTCTAAATTAGCGGAAAACTAGTCCCCGTGTTTAAAAATCGTCATTCTTGGATTTTATAATCATGATGATATTATAAGACGCACAGTTCGTGTGCCGAGTGCAAGAAGACACCGGCCTCTGTTGTAGATGCGAGAGAGCGAATGCCACTGATTTGCATGTGGTAACACAGTCGCACGGTTCATGTCAATGGTCGGTGAACGACCACGAATCTCTGCCGAGTAAGTCGGTTTAAATGTTTTCACCTGAGAACAGAGCCGTCCTTAGGGATTTCGTCGCCCCTAACACTCTACTACTAGATGATGAAATTTCTATTCATTTTCAGCTCAGAGAAATTTCAGAGTAAATAAACTCATTAAGAGTCAATAATTCACTTCAAGCTGACAGTAAGATTTAATTATTTACTATTAAAAGGTTTTTAATTTGAGGTTTGGACTCATTTTGGAAAGTTTTCATCTGCCCAGTAGGTAAGATGTCAAGAAAGCAACACCAAATAATCGGGTAGGATAGTAAAACTAAACTGTTGTCTACCTGATGTTCAGGTATGACACTCCCCTCAATTCATTGTTCCTTTTCAGTCAGCCAGGCACCTTGTCGAACTTCAGCTCGGCTCGAAGATGAAAGATCCTTTAATACAGGCCATTTGTCACTTTTGAATCTCGTTGGAAAATCACGTTCTGTTTACAACAGAAACGGTCTTCCGCACGGAGGAGAAACAGGAAGTCCAGCACGGTCGTAGCATGAAAGTTACCTTCGGAATTTCACAAGCTTTTTAAATTTTTAATATTTTCCTCTGGTATACCTGAGGTACTTTTCCAGAGGTTCATTTCTTCTCCTTAAAAAGCATGACAGAAATATTTTAAACTTAAAATTAGTCAAAGTACACCTTGTCTGAAGCGGAATAAATTCTCAATGGCAGTTTTTTCTTCTTCTAAAAGTCCCTAAATTTTCTGAAATAGAAAAGAATGAGAGAAATATATCCATCAAGATAAAACGGTATCCTTCAATACGATTTTTGCAAGTGGTCTTGCAGTTTTGAAAGATATAGTGTAGTTCCGTAATCAGGGCCGTTCAACGGTGGGAATTTGCGGGTGTAGATTGTAGAATCCTCTATCTGGAAGTGCAAGTCTAAGAGTTCCTTGCTCAAGTACCCGCATACCGACGTGTACTGAGTGCATTCGCTTACCGGTCAAAGAGGGAGGGGGGGGGGCGAGAAAACGGATCCTGCAAAATCATCCGCTGCTCGCATGTAACTTAATGAAGATGTTGCTGGCGAATAAATAAACGGCCTCTGGTCTACACTATACACATATCTACTGTATGTGTAAGGCTTTGGAAATTGCTTAGAGAGTCTATCGTTCCACAGGTTGCAAAGGTTAAATGAAAGATCCCTAGTCAATTTTGAATCACAACAAATTTTTCAATTTATACCTGCAAGATTTTCGTCTTTAAAGAGTTTAAAGGACCTTATAAATGCTGAATGGAGAAAGAGGAAGAGGGACGAGGTCTCGATCTGGATCATTCGACAGCGATCATGAGTCGCTAAAATAATGTTCGCGAAAGCGCGTTCGACTCACTTTCACAATAGCGACGCCAAGAGGTTTGACGAGGTGAAAAAAACCGCGTACTGCACGCGCTTTTACTCAAACTTTTTTAATCGGGCGCCTACTGCCAAACGAGGAAATGGAGAAGGGACCCTGTTTACCGCATGCCTACTGTTATATCCCTCTCAACTATAGTAGAGCTATTAGGAAATACCGGTCACCGGGTGTTCCGTACGACGACCGCTATTGTTTAACGGTTTATGTGTCTTAAAAGTTCAGAATAGATGGGAAAACTATGAGCATTCGATAGAAACAAAGGATTTCGATTAAGATGTATTTCTTTCGAGAGGAGTGACTCAAATAGGCTTTAAACAGTTTAGTACATTTTAAAAACATAGACTAAAGTCCAAAACACTATACCAATTGCTTTTCTTATTTCCCAGTTATTAATCATTTTAAAAAAAAGAGGATACGAATTTTGCAGAAGTCTTTTGTATTCTGAAACATTCTATACCTTCATTTTTCTCAGAAAATATTCATCAAGATAGACCAATCTTTCCAACAGGATTTTTGTAAGTGGTCTCATAATGTTGAACGACAGTATGTATGATACAGAATACTGAATACACCCTGCACACATTGCTATACGTAGAGTAGAGCAAAAGATAAGGAGAGTTGCCGTAAGTTGTTCGGCAGGCAGAGGCCAAGCCAAGTTGAGACTCTCAGCTCCCACCAGAGAGCAACCTATCAGACCTTGCCCACCTACTACCGAGTAATCCGAATACATTCTTTCGTAATTTCTTTCTTTCTTTCTTTCTTTCCTTCTTTCTTCCTTCCTCCCTCGCTGCCGCCCTTTCACCCCTTCCCGCTACCCGACCTGCCGAGCCTCTTAGCCTCCGCACACTCTTCTTCTTCTTCTGGGTATCTTCGTATAGTTTCAAAGCCTGTCGTGGCAACAGGCATGAACGAGGACGGCTCAGCAAGGCAGTACACCTCTTACCACGTGGTCACAAGTTCAGGGCCGAATCAAGGACTTACAATCCACAAGAGACACCGGGCCACTTTCTTCCTCCAAATCCTTTACAGATTACACAGACAATTGGAGACTACAGGTCCATTCACCAGAACATTCCAGAACAGTTATGATCGTATTGAAGGGTTTACCTGTTGAATTTTAACTATTCATCGCACTTTATTAAAAGTATTTACAGGATTTCCCTTAACTGATGAATCGCTGATTCAGATTTAGAAAGTAGTCTAGAATTCAATATTACTCAAAGTAATATCAAATCACATGCATCATTAAACATCTTGTCCTAACTTTTCATCATTCATTCATGCAAAGCTTATTAGTTCCATTTCTGCCAAATACTGATCTTTAACTCGTCTTTAACTCGCAAAGATCCTCTAAAAAAATGGAAACCTACATTGTATGTATATTCATTCCACAATATTTTAAACTTGAAGACTTTCCTGCTCTTCAATCTTTCTCAGTGCATCAGCCAACTTGACGCTGACTGAGGCTGACCCGGCAAGCGAGCGAACTTTTGTGTTTTGTGTTTATTGAACTGCAGTCCCTTCAGTCCCAACTTTCATCTCAGTCTGCTTAAGACCCAAGCTATACTATATATATAGGTATATACTATACGCTATTGCGTGAGGGTGTGTGACTTGGTAGACCTGAGACTCTGGGACTCTGAGTTTGGAACTAAAGTGCCCTCTCTCTTTCTGGATCTCCTTCCAGATGCACCTTTCTCTTTTTACTGGCTTCTCCCTCTGTCTCTCTCTCATCTGTCGCGCGCGAGTCTTTCTTTCTCGCCCCCTGGCTTATCCGGTCGGGTCGAATCCCATCCTCCCACTCGTTTCGCTCCTCTGACGTCTCCGAGTCGAGCTATACCTCAAATACCGGGCATACCAACAAACAGAGAACGGACGCGTAAGTCAGCCACTGCCAATGACGGCCATCGCAGCTCCGGAAACCTGCCGACTGACGTCCATTCCATCTATTCATTGGGCAATCGCGTTTCCAGAACGATCGGACGAGAAACTGAGGATATCTCACCCATGGTGAAATTATTATTCACCGCGCGTGGGCTGATGACTAGTCACTAGACACGCATCTTTCCCCTTCATTGATTTTTTCTTCTCCAGCATCTTTCTACTTCTTCTCCTACTCCTTCTTCTTCTTCGTCTTCTTCTTTTGATTCTTTTCCTTCATCTTCTCCGTTTACTTCTGTTACTCCTGCTTCCCAGCACTACCACTCTCAGAGATTATACTCAAGATTTCTCCAATGTGCACGCACGTTCCAGGTGCCTTGTGTACTCTTGAAGCGACTATGCAAACTATTCGGATGGGAATAGTTGCTATTCCGCGCAGAGTTCCAGCATATAAAATTGCCAACACCTTATTTGACCTTGAATCTGTTCAAGATAGTGTTGATCCCTCTTTATATGTATATAAGCAGAAAACTGGATAGCCAAACTGATCATCTGGACATCTGGAGGGTCATATTTAGAACAGCATTCTAAGAGAGTCAACCTGAATATCTGAAATGCTATGTTCTATAGTTGACACTCCAGATAATCAGTTTGACCTCGAGTTTGACTATCCAGTTTTCTATAAAGTCCTGCCTGATTCAAAATCTGAGCCACAAATGAAGAGAAGCTTAATAGAATACTCTAACTGAGATTCTGATGGTTTGACATCCACTTTTACTCTAGCAGTTGCTCTCTTGATAGTTTCTATTGCTTATAAAAGAAAATATGGGACGCACATTGTCATTGAAGTTGTTACTGACTCTTTCTAGTGGGAATTTTGCAATTTTTGTTTCTATTGGAGGTTTCTCTTGACTATTGCTTACAGAAAAAGCTCGATGGTTGTGATACACCCACCGAAATAGTAAAATATGGTTCAACAGGTGTGGTTGTTGCTGAACATTGGTATGGTCTTCTTTCTTCTTCGGCTTCTTCGGAATCTGTTTTTTCTGATTCTTTTTTTCCATTTCGCATTCTTCTTTACGGGCTGTCACTAGTGTTACTTCTGGCTCCCGGCATAATCACTCTGAGAGAATATTCCTGAGACTTCTCCAGTGTGTACGCAAGTTCCAAGTGCATTCTGAACTTTTGGAATGAATAAGCAAACTGTTAGGTTGAGAATAGTTGCTCTTTCCCAGAGTTATAGTTTCTGCCAGTTATACTGGCAGTAAGTCTGAAATTGTTAGGACGATTTAAGTACATAAGTCTGTAAACGTACAAATACAAATTGTACCGGGAAAAGGAAGAGAATCAAGGTACGATTCTTTCAGATAAAATTTGTCAGCATAAACGGAGTAAAGTGTACGTTCCGCTCCCTGCTTTGATTTCTGCTATGCGGGAAGTTTAGTGTATACTCGGGCTATAAACGAAGAGATTTAATATTGTTCGAACACTCAACTGAACGGGAACCGGCGAGAACGAAGCCGGAAAGAAGAGACAAGAAATCTAATATGGCGACCATGCGCGCGCACATCAATAGTATCTATAGATATACAATTATGCAGTGTATGCATATGAGTATCGTAGTATACACAACACAATACTCAATTCAAGCTGCTGTACCAATCGACCTTAAAGTTTACCAAGTTTAGTTTCGAATTTGAAAATTAATATTAATAAGATTCATAATGTTTGTGCAAATTTGAATAATTCTTGGCACGAGAGAAAAATAATATTAGTAACTACGAGTTAACATATACTATAAGAAAATAAATGAATACGGAATCTTAGCACAAGTAAAAAACTGAGGCAAAGTCTCTCTTTTCGTCCTCTGTTTACTTTCATCAGGTTCACCCTATATACATATAGTTATATAGGTTTCTCGTTGACGTAACTACATTTCAAAGTCAGCGTGAGAATCAGTCTCGATGTACCAAGTAGGAACTTTCTACAACCATAAAATTTTAAGTTGGAGTTGTATTTCATTCGTACAAAATATTTACAACAATAAGTTGCAGTTATATATCAAATGGAAACAATCAAGATGATTTTTCATACTGAAACAATTTGTTGATCACGATTGTACACTTTGTACAGTATACAATAGTGAAATAGTGCGTGATACTGACACTAAAAGTTAATAGCAGAAAATGGTTAAACATTGCAATCATAATCTGCAGCTTTCACCAAACCATCTTACGAAAAACGATAAACCTGATTAGTAACGTAAAAAGTTACTTCCGCTTTTCAAAATGAATCAATCGTCCGCGCAACAGATTAAATTAGAAATTTGTTGTATTGTAAAAAAAAATATCAGCTCATTTCTTCATAAGGTAAAACTCTCTCCCTCGGAACATCAACAGTTTTGATGTGACATTCTCTCGATGTTAACAAAGGATTACATCACTCATTGCTATACAGGTCTCTGATTTTTTTTTGCTTGCAAGTACCTTAAGACAAATGGCGTCAAGCAGCTGATGTAACATAGAAAGTACTTCTACTGTCGGAAAGTTTCTTCTTATACTTGAAGAATATATAGCCAATTCATATATAACAATTCCTGAAAGTGTCATATAAACGAAAGTAATTTTTGCAAAAGAAATACGATGGATTATTATCAACATATATATAATATATATGCTATATACAGCAGATTTTAAGGAATTTCATTAGACATTCATTTGGCGCAGCCCTTGTGCCTTTTTGGAGCAGACGCGCTCCTATAGTTATAGTTATAGTGTTATACTATCTAATAATTGCAACCCATTTCCTAAACAAAAATGTTTTCATTGTAAGATATAAAAGATTTCATCTCATTTTTCTTTTAATAATTTAGATTTAGAGATTGCAGTGAGCAGGAATATAAAATCTCTATTCAAATAGTTTCATCCAGTTTTATAATTTTAATTTGACCGGGGGAGGAGACACATTCCAGAGCACACTCCTGGGCGACCCCAGTGTCTCAGGCCTCACGTCCTGGGCGCAGAAGCAAGTTGTTTCAGTACTGACCACATCCCATCACCGACTATGGGTCCTCAACTCCTCAATCCTCACCTCCCTCCGCAACCATATCATCACTCCGCTCACATCAACTTTACTCCTACCAGCCACCTACACGACTCTGACACCTACGTGCAAGATACAACGTCGGTGCCGGGGTCAAACTATAGATTTGAAACCACTACATAACGGACCGATTCAGACTGTTGCTTGCTTGCATACGTAGGTACATACCTACATATATATAAACTCCACACTGACAATCAGTATGATTGTGAGCATAGGCAAGTGTGAGTATGAGTATGAGCTCGAGTATGAGCTCGAGTATGAGTGAGCATGAGTATTGGAGTATGAGTATGAGTATGCTTCTTCAAGGAGTTAGTCCACACTGGGATACACGGTGGCGGCGCCATTTAAATCCATACTCTACTCCGCAGTATACTATATTATTATACCATCCATAGAAATCGTTCGTTCGTGGGCATTTGTGGGCCAACATCGACCTCGACAGAATTTACGATCTTACCACAGTCGGCGGCAATGATAACTAATATAGCAACACAGCACACAATTCACCCAAGTCCTCTAAGCATTCTGTGGAAAATAGACTTTGCCTTAAGAATATCTTAAGCCTTAAGGGTGTTCTGTTCACCCCATTGAAATAATTGTTGTCCCAAAGAGGATTAACACGCTATTAACCGGTTTGCTTCGCTTTTATCTAGTTTTTCCACGAATTTTTCATAGATTCAGTTGAATTCAAATACTTTAGAATGATTTACAAGACTAACATTCTGCAAATTAGCGGTTTTGAATCTTTATCTAAACTGCTTCAATTATTACAAGATCTTGTGAGAAATTTTTTAATTTCTTAGTGTGGACGGACTATATCCTAACATTTGAGGTCGTCATATTTATCTCTAAGCACCTTATATACCTGGAACAGATACAAAGCCTGTTTGTCAAGATTCACAGAACTTGATTTTCTGATGTTTTGAGTACAAAGAGAATTTATTTTATGTACTACATGCAATCTACAGAAGGTATGAATCTGGAATCATGACCCAGAAAATTACTTGAAGCACAAATAAGTGAAAATCGTCCACAGTGAGAGATTGGTATGAGGGTGCGAGATGACCTCTTTATTTCTTCAAGTGTTGAATGATTTCCATTAAAACGCACCATATTTAACTGAGAAATACTCTAAGGAGCCCAATATACAATAAATTTAATTTCTAGGTCAGTGTCTCCATTTTCCTCGCACATCATTTTTCAATTCTTTCCTGTACATGATCGTTCAAGTAATGCAGTCAAAAATAGCTACCAAAATATTATATAGCAAAAAACGTTGCTAAAACAGTAACGTTGTCAGTTTTTATAATATTCATTGAGAGATAATTCCAGACAAGTTGCTGGAGAGGTTGTTACACTTTTAGTGAAAGGTACGTTAACATGAGAGCAAATATTTGGTTTTAAACGTGTGCTCTATGTCCAAACGTAACAATCAATTACCGTTACATCTCTCATTTTTCGAAAGCCGCTAGCTGAATTGCGCTCAGGATAAAAGAGAAGATCACTGAAGCTGTAAGCAAAGATATGAGCGCGTCATTCTGAACTGGTCGCAACATGATCGAGTTAGTCCCAAAGACCTCACCGCACGTTCCACAATTTACACGCAGGTATTTAAGTCGTCCTGTTCTCACCGTTGCTCGGTGTCTTCCAAGACAAATCTCAAAGCAGCTGTTTTACCTTCTTGACAAAGGCTGGCCAGACCTACCTGACAGGTCGAACGATCTGTAAAAATTCCTATGAATGAACGCAACACGATCTTGTCGTGGTGTCCACGCCATACCCATGATACCGGTGCATGAGCTTCTAAGATTCAAGTCCAATTATTTAAATAACTCGCTGCTTTTTTATCCCTTATAAATTTTTGGATTCTGTATACTTCCAGTGAATCGTTTACTACTCTACTCCACTGAGACTGTACTCCTACATTCAACACAAAGAGCATACCAATGTCATGGATATTCTTAGATTTTTATTATTCCTCATATATATTTGTTTCGAGCCTATAAGGGAACTTGCATTCTGAGTTAAAAATATGCTCACATAAAACACTTTGAAAGCAAAAACCGAAGAAAAAACTTCGCCAAGGTAGGAGGAGCGTTAAAATATTAGCTAATGTTCAATTTAGAGTGAATGTAATAAAAAATAAGTATGTATATCTATTTTGAATCTTCTTTTCAAACTTGATATTCTTCAATATGTTTTTAGTGTTTGGGACCATAAAAAACAGTAATTTTTGTTTCTGAGTAAGTGAAATATTAATGAAGTTATCGTTTTTCAATTAAGAAAATAAACAAATTGGCACCGTTTAGCAGGAAATTTATTTCCTTGCTTACTCGTATACATTAGAAAAGTTACATAAATATTATGCCGCTTATGTATTAATTCACGGACAAGGAAACCCCGTTTTCCTAATTAAACGTTCCTGTTATGTTAATACATCTAAGCGCGCTAGAGGAAAATCTCCCCTCTGAATCTTTTTACATGCTATTGTCTGCAGTGACGGTATCTATATAAAATTTAAATCATTGATTACCAGAGTAATAAATCTAACAAAATAGTTATCATTTTACAAGTACAAGAAAAAACGTGTTAATAAATTGTATTACGCATAATTCAATTCAAGGGACAGTAAATTAGTTAATCTATTAATTATCTTACATTTGTAAATGTATTTTATTGCATTTTTTGCAAATATTAAAATATTTTATAGTCCTTTTAAAAAATCCTTTCAAAAAGTCCTTTCATTAGTGAAAAGACATAATTGGGCATTCCCTTAAAAACAACTTCCTTCTTGAAAACTTATTCTTTTTTTTACTTTCACTTGTCAACCTTTATTTTAGATTCCAAACAGATACAGATTTAACGAGGTGCAAGTAAAGCAATACTGAACTATAGGTATATACTATGTTCTCTTACCCTATAAGAACAAGTGAAAGACCTGCTTTGGTAATAACTATATAGTCCCAGCCTTTCCCCCTAGTTCTGTGTTGCTAAACTGCAAACCAAACTTACCAGTCACTAACAATTTTGTAACTAATTGTCGCTGATCATTTATTTTACAATTACAAAAATCAGAGAGATGATAAATGAGAGTTAAATTAATCATATTTCGAAAGTCTCAGATCCAAACTCAATCACTCCATTTTACTCAATTATTTTGAATTTAATTCCTTAAAAATTCCTTAAAATCTGCTAAAATTGCATACATTTATTTGAAAAATGAATACAACTGCAGAGAAGAAAAATACCTCATCATAATATATTATGCCATAAGTAAACCGAAGAGTTTATTTATAATTTTGAGTTTAAAACTTAGGGGTCCAACACCCGTAATCTCATTATATTTTTATCTAGATTTCTAGACTATCCAGAGTCCAGAATTAAATTTCTTCTTCTCGAATTAAAAGTCAATCTAGTCAATAAGCTCCTGAAGCTACTAGCAGATTGAGCAGCAGGTTTCAATGCGTTAAATATTTCAAGTCAGTCTCCAACTGTCCACCCCGGTATCGCCCAACTTATACAAAGTACCAACCGATTGAGTGTCGACTGAACAGTATCCGATGGGAAACATTTACTTTAGCGTGAGCTGTTCGCATTACCTTACTTTTACACTATACGGGGTCAATGCCACAGCGTCCGTCCCGTGGCCCCACTTCACTTCACTTGGCTTCACTTCGCTCCCCTCATGCTTCTCTATAGTCCGTCGCCTTCTTTTCCCACCCTCTCTGCTCCCTCCCGCCCCCCTCTTTTCTCACATTCTCTATCTTCCTTACTCTTTCTGACTCTCAATTCTTTCACGCTCTTCCACCCGCCGCCCTCTCTACACTCAGTCTCAGAGTTCGCGCCAACCATTCCTGCATGAGTAGCTAAAGTCCATCACACGCATCTGTAAAAATGTGAAATAACAAACAAGGAATAAAGCTTTCCACCAATGACAAACGTCTCCCCTCAACATGTACGGCCTCTAAATGTCAAACATGTCTGGTGACACTTCTTTCTTAAAGGTTTCTAAAATCTATGCGACTTTGATTTGATGATCTGCTGCATTATTTTTTAAAATGCAGATATAATCAGATTGCCCTCTTCGCTTTCTTGTTGACTCTTTTATCATGACAAAATATCATCCTTCTGAAAATATTTCCCACTGAAGGAAGCTCCCTTTAGTGGGAACTATATATGTATGAAACTCTTTTGTGGATGAGACTATGGAACAGACTTTCTGAAAGTATTGAAAAAATTCCTATATACTCTTGTTATTATTGTGTTCGGTCGTTGGGCCACAAGGCAGAACCTTGTCCGATGCGCGTTTGATTCACGCAGGGTCGTAGCTATATAGGCGTGTCAACGCGGTCACGTTCTAACACAATACCAGGGCACTACTCAGTTTAAACCTTTTATATGCCTGATTAAATATAGTGTGCTTAGTATGTGAAACTGTTTTCATTTCAGAGACCTCCATTTAAGAGAAATCGTAGGCGTTTTCAATGATCTGGAGAGGAAGTTAACTGATACTCGCTGCTCTGAAGAAACTTAAATTGGCAACAAGTGATTTCAGTAAACCCCCCACATCAATTTGCTCAGGATAATGAGTTTGAAAATGCTAAATTGTTGATATAGAGAGACACGCTAATTAAAGACTCAATTACTTATTGGTAAAAGACATTAAGAGATTAACTCTCTGATTAAAGAAGAATTCAAAAGTATATGGACGCCACCACATGATGGCATAGCAATCGCCTCATGAATTTGAAGAACCTGTACTCATTTTTAAACAAAATGATAAACGCCGTATAAAAAAAAAAGTTGATAGACTCAATTGTTGGGTCCTAGAAGTCAATCATGTAACTTTCCCATTTTCTCATTGTTCCTGAATTCTCGCAGCGTGACAAGTTGGACGTTTTAAACGTCAACGATGAGATTCGAAGCATGTGGTTAGAGAGTTTGTTTATATTCGTGACATCGTGGTCGACTTATAATTTTTTCTCGGATAATCGCTCTCTCACAGGATGCTGATTTCGAAATTAACAAAAGGCGCCAGAACGTCACAATTAAAGCTAATAAAACTAATACGGATGACGAATGATCTCGAAACTTTTGTTTGCAGCAAGCTTTCTTTTTGAAAAAACATCAAGCTTTTGGGGAATTCCAGGCTCCCTGAAATGGCCCTGCGTCGCGACGGCGACGACGACAGGCGTCGTTGCTTCTCCATCGGCGGGATGAGATCTGTAAAATATGCTTCCAGGAAGTAGGTACCTCGGGATCATCGGCCCTTATAGCTATTTCAGTTATTTTGCAGCGGCAGCTATTTTAAAATATATGTACAGTGTATATATCGTAGGGAGGGCGCATATAACCAAACGCTGCACCGAGGAAAAGACCGATAGTGAAGAGGAGACGAAAAGAGCAAGGGAAGAGGGAAGGGAAGCTGAGCAGACAGAAAAGATGTCGAAGAAGAGCGAGAGGGAAGGAGTGAGAAAGACACAAAGGGGTTGTGGTATTTATAGTTGGCTCCATCGTCGTCAACGATCCTGCATCTAGATTCTAGTGTATCTAAAACTCTTGATGAAATTTTGAGGGGTGTAACCTCCCTTTCCCTACTTCGCGTCCTCTCACTGTTTAAGGAATTTCCTATGATTAGAATGAGTATTTCTATACAAGCGCTCCGATCTCTGCTGCTTACGTGCGCCTAGGCCAAAAATAAATCACTGAGTCTGATCTACTCTGGTGAACATCCTGTACTTTCCTCGAGCTTCGTACATGTCTGAACGGACTTTACCAACCAAAATCACAAATCAACATCTCGATAATTACCTTTCTAAGGTGCGGACTAGCTGACTATGCTCATTTAACCGATTCACAAGTAGTGGATATCACTCACTCTTGCCTAAATCAGGCCCACCTAAGAGTCCCATTTGTGATGTCATGCTTTGGTTTTAGAAACCACTTGACTAATATAACAGGGCAGGGAAGACCGAGGTCAACTGTAACACATCGGTGGAGAAATTTAATTTATTTTGTCACGACTTGCTTCATCTTCATCGACTTCACTCCGTTTTAATACTTTGTTCTCTCCTCAAAAAGATACGATTTTATTATTGCGAAAATAGGTTTTTTGATACAACTTCTCGAAAGGAAATTTATTTATAACTAGACTTCGGCCTCTCCTAGTTTTTTTTCTATTATATTAGAACATTTGTGAAAGTAACATTCATGACGATTGTCTCTTTCTACTGCGACAAATCCCATGACATTGAAAAGTATAATAATGTACTAATTCTCAAGCAGTCTAGATCTTCATTCAGTTGACACAATCTTCAGAAAAATATATGAGAGATTAATCAGTTTTAGCTTTTGGTGTTTAGACCTCATTACAATTGGGATCAATGCAATTTTGAAGAGAAAAGCTTAGCAAGTGGACCGGAAGTAATTCTATTTAAACGCTCCTATCCATGTTACTTTCTACGCAACAATAAGAAGAACTTACACTCGGACTCCACTTTACTGCGTTCCCAGTTATTGCATTCTCAACAACGTGAAGTCCAAGTGTAATTGTCAATCAGAGATTCACAGGAGAGATAATAGGCATGGAAGAGACGCTTAAAAACTCGATGACTATATTGGCAACGTTGCACGGTTGCGCTCTGCGTCAACTTAGTCTAGTTCACCCCACGTACAGATTTCCGTCGAATTTCTCTCTCCGCTCTCGACTCTCTTTCACCCACACACATCTCACCCTTACAGTGACTCTCTTCCTCGTCTTCTCCCTCTCCCTCTCCTACTTTGTCTACTTTCTTTCTCACTTTTTCGCCCCCGCTACCGGCTTTTCTCCGTCATTTGAACCTCGAACCGAAAACCGCACCCCTACCAAACTCTCCAACTCAATAGAAATCTCCCTCTCCACATCGCTACCCTTCCTTCCTTCCACCCCTACTCTCCAGTCGCCACGTTCTCGCTGCTCTCTTTCAACCTATACTCGGTTTATCTTTCCTTGCTCCTTTTTTTAATCTCTTCCTCCCTCTCTCGTTACCTTTTTTTCATTTTTCTCGCCTCGCTTTCCTTTATTTTCATCCTTTCCTCTTTCTTCTGTTCATTTTCTTACTACTCATTTTGTATTACTTCTCTCCGAAAATAGTAGAAGTTTCAATCAATTTAAGATGCTGAACCAAAATTGACGAAATTGTTAATACTTTGCAAAAACTTTGACCAGTTTTCAAGGAATTTTAAAGCCTATCAAGAATGTAATTTAAACTACGAGAGTTTTGAACTTAAACTCAAATTCTAGGAAAAATATATTCTTGGAGGTAATATTGGGAAATTGACAAATATAGTGTTGGAAAAATTATTTGCCGAATGAGGTCAGATAGGAAATATTTTACGAGTTTGATGATTGAAACGCTCCTCGAATAAATTGTGAATCTGTTGAAACAAGGCTTGTTGAATGGGCAGCTTATACGATTCATAGGGGTGAGTAGCCTGTTGGTGGGGTGTTTGAATCATCATCTCACGCTTTACCGAGCGGTCCCCTCTTTCATGAACTTTTATCAGATGGGGGACAAGCGATAGGCAGTAGTGGATTAAGAATTAGGCTATTCGCGTGCCATAAACTGTACGGCTATATTAATAATCTAAAAACCCAGAAAATTGTCTGCAAATAGAATGTGACCTCGAAACATTCTTTCCCTTTTATTATTAATTTAATTATTTTTAATTAATTTCTACTAATTCAGTTAAATTATTATTAAATCTAATCAATTTGGAAAAAAGGAGCAAGTAAAATAAATTGTATAGAGGAAAAACTATTCAGGTCTCGAATTTTTTTCATAAGCTCTGCATATCACTGCTACCTTGGCTAGTTTCACCTTACCTTTATTGTTATCTTTACGACCAATACAATATTGTTCAGCTGCGTATAAAAGCACATTACCTAGGCGATTGAAGTCACGTGATCATAAACAGTTTAACATTATAAAATTCCGATAACATTTACTGAAAACGGTGTTTGCATGAGTCGAATGTATTGTTTAAGCTTCTTATCGCGATGGAGTGGATGTAAGGCATTAACAATTATCAATTTCACTCTACCTTTCTGGTTATAGTTACTGATTTGCTGTACTGCTTTAAAATTTGATTGAAAAGTTCTCAACGTTCAAATGAACGAATTTTTGTATTGATTGTATTTGTAACTATAAAAAGTTTTTAAATATTGACTAATTTACATTGAAAATAATAAAGAATTAAATAAACTTGTAATCCTGATTGTTATTTTTAGTTGGCACAATATTTCTTGATAAAATATAATTACAAAAAAATATTTCGTTCATTTGAACGTTTGAAACTTTATTCACATTTTAAAATTGAATAAATGTAATAATTTTCTTTAAGAACCACCCTAATTAAGTGACTCAAGATTCTTTTCCCTAAACTCCAAAAGTAAAATCTAAACAAGTGACCCATCATAATTTCTTTAGTAAGTGCCAGCTTCCAGGGACAAGCTCAGGTAGAAAAAAAGGTATACCGTTCGGCCAAGTTGAGCAAGAAACGTTGATGATTATTTGGAGCTTCTGACTATTAGTAACGAAAGCTATAAAAGAATACGCACTTTCCAAAAGGTTTATTGAGCATTTTTCAAAACCTAAATCACTTAATTTAAAGAGGTTATTTCTCTGTAGCTAAAACCTGCAATAAATAAGTTGAAGCCGTTCATCCAGTAAAAGTAATTCCTTCTAGTTTCTAGAAAATGTCAGTTTTACACAACGTTAATCGCTTTATGATTCTGAAAATTTTAAGAAACTCTTCAAGAAATTTCGTAAGTTTTAACAAAATGTCCCTGTTCATATGACACCGTCTTTGTCTTCATTCGAGTTGCAATTATTATTGCCTCATGCACTTGTTACTGTCTATAGTGTCGGATGGAGAGGGGCCCTACCTTTTCCGCTAATCAAATTCGCGAGAAATTCGCTTATTCGTACGGAAATGCAGAACGAGTAGAGAACGCTCCTTCATTGAATAATTAAGACTAAAGTAACTAATAAAATATGAAAGATGTGTCCTTCGTGAGACATGTAAAACTATTACTATAAAATTTATACGCATGTAGGCTGGTAGCTCCAAAATCCTCGACATTTCGAGGCTACCTTTGAAGGCTTTGAAGGACCTCCTGATTGACCGTGATTGTCTGAAAACATACACACACACAAACATAAATGTGTCTGTCTGGCTCTATCTCTCTCTGAACATCCGTGACACGTAACGAGGACTGTGGGACGCAGTCTTCTCGTTCGAGTCCACAATCACGCATTATGTGAATATATTACATCGGAAGAGTATGTGTGAGATAGGATGCATGATATTATACAGAGGTAACTTAGGTACAGTCGCACTGAAAATTCCTGGTATGCGACAATACGTTTAAACGTATATCACATGGACATCATTGGCGTAGCACCTTAGCTACTTAGCTAGTAACCATGTTACACATTTACTCAAGGAATTAGAAGAACATTCTGGAGCATTTAGCATTTACCTTGATTAAGAGTAACCATGAATATTTTTCTTTAGTCTTGAACCCTACAGCACAAAGATATCCATGGGATATTTAGATAGGATATCCAAGAGATATTCAAAGAACAAGATACATATCACAATTACATCCTGAGGATATTATACGATTGTTGACTAGAAATTATCATCGAATTTGAGGTCAGTTTGACAGATTTAAATCTACGACGATTCATCGTCTATCTTGACGATAATAAACCGCTTAATATTTTTAAAAAATAAATTTTATAGAGAGATAGAATTTATATATAAATTTCAAAATAATAAACACTTTGTTTTTATTTAATGGACTCATTTTGAATGTTCCGTCAATTATTCTTTCTCGCTCAAGAAGATACTTGTGAAAGTTTTCCAACCCTCGTAAGAATTATTATAAATATCTAATATTTTGGAAAATCATTTGGTATGTTTTCGGAAAACAAGTTAGAAGTCCCAACACTACTAATTAACAAATATTGACAAAAATCCATGACAAGGTCCCCCCTATTAAAACTGATTTCCCTAGAAGATTTCCCCTAAAATAATACTTGAGGATTACCAGTTATCTTACAGCATTTTCTAGTTTAATTTTTCTTTTCAATATTCTGAACATTTATTATAACTTTCCGAATATCCATAAAGCTCCAAAAGAGGTTGGTAAAGCTTTATAGTTTCAGAGTATATACATCAGACAAGAGTCATATACTCGTAAAGATTAGCAGCCATCAGTATAAAATGTTGGGTATTAAGATTTGAGAACTCGTGTGGATCAACATGGATTTTTTCCAACGCATTTTTTTCTTGTTGGAAGCTCACTGTGGCACGTGCCTCTCAATAAGAAATCCATGTGTTCCGTCTCGGTTCCACCTGGACTCTATTATCCAGCTGCTATCCCGAATCTTACTTTAGTAGTTACGAGCATCAAGGGGCATTTCGGAATTCTCGAAGACATCTGTATTCTTGTAGAACAGATGATTATTACAATCGCTCCTAGATTCCAGGTAAACCGTCATAAATACGATTTGGCTCTCTTAACCGTCTTATCTCAGTCTAAACTTTCGGAAACACCCATTGTCTACGCTGAGAATGTGTGCCACATTCCACTGTCATTACATGTTGAAAGGAAAGTTGCTGGTTGTTTGAGCGTGTGATTTTTCAGATCAAGTCCTAAATCGGTAATTCGAGTGAAACGTATCGGAGAATGGAACCTGGGTAGAAAGGGTAGCACCTACGTCAGTAGTGAGCCTATAAGCACTAGCAGAGATTGCGAAGGAGGCACTTGAACGACCTTAGGGTGTGCCAAATTAAAAAAATATTTTTTTTTGTAGGTGTCCATTCAGTGCTAATCACTCAGATCAAATACTTCTTCAATCAGAAGGAACAGATCGCATTTTAAACCTAGAACTTGAACTAATACTCTTAATGAGAGGGTGAGGCCTAAAGAAGTATTCTTAAAATCAGTGTCAGAAACTTAGTTCCTTTAGCTAATGTTAAGAATGTCAATATATAAATGAGGAAGAAGGGGCATCAACAAATCGGCATTCGGCATGGCAGCAGCGTGGCACAGCAGACAGCAGTCGGCAGCATCAGTGGCACCGACGTAGCATTGGTAGGCACACGCCAAGAGCGGAAAACGGAGGGCAAGAAGCGTGCGGGTTTTGCAGATCGAGCCGTTCGAGCGGCATGTTTAACGGCAGTACAAGGGACCTTTCCTTTCCCTCTGACGCCTGGCTCCACCCACACGCTGCCACTGCCGCTGCAGCAGCCCTTGAGGCGCACAATCTGGCAACACTGGCAACAGTGGCTCGCTATAACCGATATTGTGGCCGTGGATTGAATGGAGGGGAACTAGCTCAGGTCAAACCTCCCCACCCCCGACACCCAGCTCGGCAACCCCTCGGATCTCATCCGTGCCGCGTGCGACCCCTCAGTCCCCTCCATCGTGACTCGCCGGTGCCGAGTGCCCTTCCTGCACGATCTCCCTCGATCCCTGCCCTCTGCCCCTCTGTGCCGACGAACGTACTGCCTCCCCCGCCGGCCTGCCGCATCTCGTCGTCGACAGCTATGCTAGCCGTCGGGTCGAGCGCCCCACTCCGACGTGCGGCTTGTCACGGTGTTTGTGTGCCTGTGCTTTCGTCGCGTTCTCTGTCCCACTCCGTATGTCGCGCAACCTCCCACCCTTTCGTCACAACTACTGCATTTGTATTTGTATTGGTAGTAGTAGTAGTAGTATTTTCAGAGTATTCTACTACCAATGCTATGCTGGCTAATGCTGCTTCTGCTACTACTAAACCACCAGAACCACCACCACTACTATATTACTACTACAACTATCACCTCTGCCAAAGCATTAGGTCGACAGAACAGAGAGAGACGCATGCCGTAGGCATTGAGTGTACACTGTACACAGCCCGTAGGCTTAACGATCTCTCACTAGGCAGTATTACTTTCGACCGTTTAGCGCGCGCTCCCAATGTCGCTCCCACTGGCATCAGACGCCTGAGACTTAAGACCAATCTTTCTCGCCACAATCTTCAAGAATCTCATGTTTTTTTTTACAGTTTGCCCTGATCTGATCTGATCCCTGATGCTCTTCTTCCTGCAAGGCACAACTCTCATTTGCGATTTTACGTTCTCGTAGTTTGCCCGTCACAGACAGACTGAAGCGAGTAGCGCGGCTACCGGATATAAATAAAGTTTATAAGAGAGGGAAGGAGGAAGGGTGCAAAGAGGAAGAGAAAGGGAGAATAGCGACATAGTGAGCAACTGAGAGGGAAAGAGGTCGAAAGCAAGAGCGAGAGAGAAAAAAAGGAGAGGAAGAGAGAGAGAGAGAGAGAGGAGTTTGACGTTTCTTCCGGCGAGTCCAATGAGGCGCCGAGCGTTCGACCCCGAGCGTTGGATTCTACACTGAGTTCGAGAGCACATTACTACGTCGAGCGCCGACGCTCACTCGGAAAGGATCGGTGTTGTACGCCTTCAGTGCTTGAACAGTGACAGTCGGTCACCGACAACGATGCGGTGATGTTGTGTTCAGTGATGCGCTCTAACGAAAATCGAGTGTCCTCACTCGTCTGTGCAAATCTTTAGTGACAATTCACGTGATATAAAAAAAATTATTATAGTGTGCTGTGTGAAAAATATCAGTGCTTATAAAAAATACTTTGTGCCATCCACTTTTGGATTATAACTTTACAAGTGCTCATCACTAGGAGAATTATGCTACTTCGTCATCTCTAAGGTAAGCCTATAATTAATAAGTTTTAGAAAATAAAGAAAAAAACTTTTCCCACTCTGAAAATAGGAAATTTATGAATCCGATAGCAATTCCCGATTGACTAAGAGATGCACTTTTCTCTGATAAACTTTGTAATAATAAATTTTGGGTTTAATTCAAAGAAGGGATAAAATGATTTTGAGTTTTTTTGCTTTCTCGACCCGACACGTGAGATAAGAAGGCGCGAAATTCATGTGCATTTCGCGCCGATTTTTACATATAAAAACAGTTTGGAAGCCGGCACTTTTACTCTAAGATATGTTGAATATATTTCTTGAAATAATGTAATTGGTTTAGAAATTTATTCAAAGAAAGCCTTTATGGAATGATTTTCCATAAAGAAAATTGTAATGCTAAGATTTGTAAGAAAATTGTAATGCCAAGCTTAAAATGCTACTCTTCTCTGGCGTCACCAAGCTTGAATCAGTTGAGAGATCTCATGTTTAGTCTATCTGGAGTTGTTTTCTTTTTCTTCGGCCTATCCTTTGTGTGGTAAAACTGAACAGATTTCTGTCATCAAAGTCTCGAGCGGGGACTCTATAGTTTATATGTATATATTTTTATAGCCTCGAGCTCTGGTATCGCGCTTTCACAATGGTTAACTGTTCTAAAGATTTGTCGCTTTCATCCCATGCACCACTCTGATCCAAGTACATTATCTTAGTTATGGGAAGACGAAAAGCAATGCGGAAAGTCACGTACACCATGATGTTATTTTAGCATCCAAACAAAACTTGACGCGCACACTGTATAGTGTATATTTTGAAATTGCATCTTTTGCATTTTAGAAAAACCTTGCCGCAAGGCTATGATAGTCTTGTCAGTACCTATCCAGTAATTTGTTGCATTGGTTTACATATTTAATTACTTCTAGAAAAATCTCTTTCTAGAAAAATATCTTTCTAGAAAAATATCTTAATGTAGAGACTATAGTCTCTTTGTAAAGAGAATTTCTCTTTGTCCGAAACGAATCTCTTTAATTCTTTTCAGAGAATAGATAACGATACAATTGAAAGCGAAGAGTTCATTGACGCACACGACTAAACGGAATGCACTTTGCGATAACTCGGATTAAATTTGACTCTTAATGATTTTAAAATCAACTTGATTCAATATGCAATTTTATAAAGCTTGATATTCATCTTTTTGTTCGATTAATTTAATGGATTAAAGAGAGTTAAGTGATACTACAAAAACTGACAAGAAGATTAGTGGCGTACTGATCGTGTCAACAGAGACTTTCAACGTTTCTGTCAAACTGCCATCAGAGAGGAATTACGACGCGTGCAACTTTTCCTCTACTTGCGACCTTAGTATCGTTTCCTTCTTCTTACATGAATGCATTAATAAATAATTTATCGGAGTCTGTGTTAATATGCAGGTGGCTAAAAACACATGTCGCACGTTATATAGAAAAAAAAAATATTTAAAAAAAAGTTGGTACGTAATTTCTTGTCAAGTGATAAGGATAATCACCGCTAGCTGTCGTTTTCTTATCATACGAAGCAAAATTTATTTCAATTCGATCAAGAACGAACGTACGTCACGTATAGCGTATAACATTATTATTCTCTCCTCGAAATAGGCAATGGTCACCCAGTGACGTAACTAAGAGGGGCGCTGAATAGGAAACAGACACTGGCTCGTGCCACTTGAACGATGAGAAGGGGAATTCAAACGTTTGAAAATATGCTTGAAAAAATTTTACTTTTGACATCTACACTTCTTCAACATAAAAATGCTTTAATCTGTTTTTCGATTCAAGCATTTTTAGCAAATACTAGAATTTGAGATTGTAATAAAGGAACAAGAGTTTTTAAAAAATAAAATACAATATCATTAAAGAAATTAAATATTTTTTGCAAAGAACTTTGTAGCCTCTAAAATAAGATTTTAAGTTCAACACCTGTTGCTTGAGAAGTTATAGAGAATATTAAAGAAGAATTAAATTTCTGGATAAAAATCTACTTCCAAAAGCGTCTCAAATTCTATTTGCAAATGATTTAATTTGAAAATTGTTTATTGATGCAGGGACGAATCGAGATTAATCTAATTAAATAGATAATGAAACTACGAATATTAGATGTAGGGAAATTGAGATTTTTCACGTTCGAATGAGGCTGAGGTTTTTGTTTTGAGTAGTACGAATTATTAAGATGTATAGAGATTATGCTTTTAGTGCTCTGGAGTATATTCAGTAAAGACTTCTAATTCGAAGACAGAGCGCCGGTGGGATACAATATCAGAAATAGGAATGTTAAAATAAGCGTACTCTCGATACGCGTTTCGTGATCTCAGGAGGCGAAAAGCAAAAGAGACGGTCGAAGTGAGGGGAATGAGGGATCGAGGAGCGAGAAACTATTAGTATTGGAGGGGATATCCAAGAGCCAGACTGGTGCCGCACTCTGACTTGATCCGCCCTCAATTGAGGTTGATCTTGGTAGACGATAGAGACAGAAATGCTCAGTTATTCGTCGAAAAGATATTTAATGACAAAGAAAAAAGAAAAGACTTGTCCTCTGTCTACTCTAAAAGTGGTGCAAAATTAAATTAAAAGAAGACGCAAATTATTCGAATATAAAGACTTAGAGATCTAAATCTGAAGTTAAATAGATTATTCCCTATGTGCTTTAATTAAATGAGATCAATTTGACCTCTGTGAGGTTTGAGTGGGAATTCCCTCTAGTCAATGTCTATAGTTTGAAATTGAAATCAAGATGATGATCTTTGTGCTTTCGAGTCATACTGAAAAATGTTCTCAAGGTCGAAGCTGACGTTTTAACTAGCAAAGAATTATGTCATAGAGGAGCAGGATTATAAATTTATCTTGGCACATTGGCGCACTAGTATGTATTGCGTAGGACTTGACAGTTCACTTTTACTCCGCGCTTTGCAAAATTTGCTGGTCAATGCCATCTACGTTTGACACACCTTCCACAAAAAGGACACTCGACCAAATTTGAATACACACCTTCCTTCAATTTTGAACAACCTACACGTATTTCTTTACTTGTTGAAGACGCAAATCTTTGAGCGAACTTTGTCTCAATCCAACCTTATTTCAGATTTAAATATATCTTTGTTTATAATAAATCTGTAGATAAATCTGTTATTATTGTCTGTTATTAATTTTGAAACCGATACCTTGAATAAATTCTTAAAATTTCTACTAGTTATTGAACATCGAGAGCATTCTTTAAACTACTTTCACCTACTTTTACCATTTGAAAATTCAAGACTAGTAATTGAATTCTCAATCAGAGAGTGGGTAGAGAATTTTTGAATATGAAAGGTGAAATGTCGAATGAGGAATCAGTAGGATGTGTTAAATTGAATCAGAAATTTGATATTGCATATCATTGGATTCGAAAGTGTTTTTCGCCAATCAAGAAATAAGGTCGGAAGGAAATGAAGCGCTCTAACTGGCAAAAAGGCCAAGTTTTCTATGTGAAGATTTTGTGTTCAATGCTCTCGATTCTAGAATATACGATTTGCAAAGTCAACAATTTTTCTCCCATTCCAAACAAATTTAAGGATTGAAGTCCATCGAAATTGCATCAGTGATGAAATATGCTTCAACAAAAGAGAATAAAATTGCATTTATTTTTGCTGATAATACGAATGGCAAACGATGATAGTCAGTCGGGTAGAACCGATTTCGCTGGTTAGAATAAGCCAGGAGGTCTTGATTGCGTAAAAATTGTACACGCGATGAATTCCATTTGAAGTTATGAAACATTTGTTTTGCCGCGACTCATGGATATGACGTGCACCACAGGATGACAATAAGCGTCCTTCGTACATTATTCTCTTAAGCACTTTGATGCAAGGTCAGGAAGTAATTAAATTTTCATAATTGTTGGTCGCGTTATAAGACTCCAAGATGGCCGATAAGAAGAGACTATCAGGAAGTGCCAAGTCTCGAATCAATTCTTTCACGTTCACTTTCAGACTCTCGAAAATATTACTCTCTCTTCCTAACTCTTATTACTTTGTTAATTTTATCTCTTCCTCGTTATCTAACGTCAAACTCGATCGTGTTTTACAGACCAAGTTGCATGTGATCCAACCATGCTGAACAATAATCAGTTACATATTGTTTTCGATAGAAATCAAAAAGATACAAGAGAGTCAAGTACGTATACGCAAAGAAAAATTGCATATGTTGACAGAGGGTAATTTTTTAAGTTAAACGAGGGATGCAAAACTTTCATCTGTTACTGAATGCATCATAAATGTTTTTGTAAAGGATGGTTAACTTGAGAATACATCATCTAACAAGTGAGCACTCAAATTAGTCTCTCGCGGGAATGCCACTTTGTTCCTGTGTCGCGTCAATCGGCTGACACCTGTCAGATGTCATTTACACGCAGAGTCGCGTGCTCTTTAACACGTGCATAACTGCTCTATATTTCCAACTGTCGCAAATCAAGATACAGGGGTCAAAATTACAATGCTTATCATCATTGTGATTAGTGTAACATATTTTCCAACCACAATTCAAAGTATTGAATTAATGACAAAATTATAGATTTGAAATTCAGTGAAAGATTATTTAATCAAAGGTATTTTCACAATATAGTTAATATCCTGAAGAAAGTTAAAATTCTTTGAAAACTTTCTCCGACTCGAGATGGCTGTAATAAAGAGACTTTTCCACTTGAACGCGCCAGATTAGAGATTATTGCAAAGTCATGGAATTTGTGATAACGTACAAGGAACAATAGACAATATATTTTACCTTCCTCATCGTTACGTATTTTCATTCAGACTTTTACAAATTATTCACGTATCTTCTCTGTAGCCGTCATTCGGGTTAGTTAATATTTCAGTCAGTGAAATTCTGTGATTTAAAATAATTAGCGAGGCGCGATGATTCAGTAAGTTACAACCTGTGCGAGTCGGCCTAAAGAAGTACCGTGTTAGAGGCATTCAAGGGAGTAACAGTGCAGAAAATAGATCACTTCTTACCCTCGTTCCTCTACATTAAGTACCGGTAATGAAAACACACAGTTGTTCACTCTGTAGCCCTACTCAATATTTATATCTTCTAACTTTATATTCAATTACTAATATGTTTCTATCATCTTCTCATCTATTATCTACTTTCATCTGTTTTCCTAAAAATTTCTCAAAAAGAAGCTCTTTTTGTAGATGAATTCCTAAAAATGCAAAATTTCGGAATACCTATTTCGGTAAAAACTTCATTGCGAATCGCTGGTTTGGAAATAGATATGCTGACTTATATTTAGTCTTTGGCTATTGACGAACCTTGGCCGCAGACCAATTACAGCACTGATTTCGAGCACGCATATTTAAATGTACCTTCGTTGTTCATGCATAGCTGGGAATAAATTTGTACAAAATTTTCCTCAGAATTTCAAAAGTTTTCCAAATTTTAGCTCACAAAATTCTTCTTCTAAATCTATTTAATTTTTATTAATTTAGCCCCACATATAAATATAATTATTACGTATACCCCAAACGGAAGTGACTTTAAATATATCGACGTTTAAAATACTTTTCTCGAAGTCCCCATCCTTTCCAAAATTTCGCTGGTAGGGCAGATGTTACTTCCGTTTTGAAGCGTCAAACTCCTGCATCGCATATGTTACCCATCGCAATATTAAAAAATGTCCTATGAGGAAAACTATAGCTTTTCTATTTTAAAATACAAATAAGAGTTATATATGTACTTTAAAATCTTTAAAGGCATTCTTTTGTGACAAAACGGAGATTTTAGATGATTAAGTAATGGGAAGTTTATGATACAGCTTATCAGTAATAGAGGCTGATTATGTATGTGGCATCTAATTAGTCATTTATGAAGATATCATCTTCACTAGGATAATGAAGATAGTAATTTAAAGCATGTGCGTGTTAACCTGACTATTTTGTACTCTTCGCGGTCGGCTACACTGTCTCTCTTTGAAATTCAAATGGGCCTCATTTTTAAAGTGATCCAACCAAAGTAATTGTCTTTAAATCAGGTGCCTAATTTTCATTTAAATATTCTACTCCAATCTGATCTCAAATACTTAATACAATTCAAGTATTTAATTTCTTCTAATCATTCCTAATAATTTCTAATCATTTTTGGATGAAATCGTGAAATTGAGTCAGTTTACACCGCAGTAAGTTTTGCTATCCCGTAAATCTTCCTACGCGTCATAACTAATCAGTAACGCTTCGTCCCCTCCACTTGACTTTTGATAGGCTACGAAATATAGTAGAATTTGTTAGAATCTACTGTGTAAATTATTGACTCATTTCAGTTCATTCTAATTTCTCTTGGAGTCAGTGTATATTTTCTTTTATTTTTGTTTTCTGTTAGTTGTTGTTTGCAAAGGATTAAAGTTTAGTTTGCAGTTAAAGTATTAGACGCCATTAGTAGTAGAAGTGACTCATCGAAGAATACAAGGATGAAAAAGAAATCGAAGGGCAATAGACATCACTATTAGAAAATAGTTTGCATCGGTAAACGCCATTGTAGAGTAAGTCGGCAGTAATTTACAGCTTCTCTTAGGCGACGGCGCAATTTACAAGGCTTTTGTTGCCTGCCGAGTGGGCTCTAGTTGACGAAATATTGACATCCAAGAATAGAAACCCGTAGCAGAGTCTGACCCGAAGGAAGGAGAACCCAACGGAAAGGGGGGATGTTGACGAGGGGGAAAATGAGAGGTTAGGCTAGATGTATTGCATTCAGCATGAATGAAGTAAAGGGGGTAAAACTTGGATGACGTCAACCCCTGAACGCTGTACCATGATATTGAATTATTTTCGAGGGTCTTTTGTTCCACTTTATTTTTATACTCTCTATTTTACTTTTCTCGTCGCACGTACCCGAAAAAGCTTCTCTGCAAACAAATATAACAAACAAAAGAAGTACCGACTTTCCCCTTTAGGGCTGTAGCTAAACCCGAGGCTAAACTCAAGTCTGAACCTATTAATAAATTCATATCTTCAAATTTACATCATAATTATTTGTCTTTTCTTAACTCTACACTCTATGTAGATTTCTTCCACTTCATAAAATTGGAGTCATTACATTTCGAAAATTAATGCTTGTTATTAGACAAAGATTTTTTTAAAAATCGGGAGATGGAGTTAAAGTGGATTAGGACAACAATTTATTGAGTTGTAAAGGGCTTAAGTTTTGAGATAGATGCAAGGTTTATAAATTATGAAACTGAGGTATGTTTTTAAAATGAAATTGGGGTTTAGATTTCAGAAATTTATATGTGTTGAAATTTTTTCGTTTGCTTATTGTGTCGGAAACATTAAAGACCGTTTGCGGCGTTTCGACTCTAACAGCGCGATGTGTAGAACGCAGTAGGGATGTGTGTATTATGCGCATGGTGTGTGAATAGCGAGCACGTGCATTTCCCACAGAAAAGCAATAGGGACTTCGACGAGCATGGCCAGCTGGGAAGGAAGGAACGTCGGGTCGGGGTAAAGACTCAGAATGGAGCCAGTGGCGTAAAATTCAGGCTATGGGCCTCAATATTCTTAAAAATTTAACACAAAACCACCCTAAAAATCAACATAAAATAAAAAATTAAAATATTTAAAAAAGAAAGATATAACTTCATAAATAATATTAAATCCAAATTGTATTGAATAAATATTGATATCGTTTGCTTTAAGAAATAATCATAAAGCGTGAGATTAAATTATGGAGTGAATATTGAAAATCTCTTTAAGTCTTGATAAAAATACTATGAAATTTTGGTAAAATTATTTTTCACATAACAATACAATATCGAGGGAGCCCAAAAGCCTCTAGATTTTACGGCACTGACTCGAAGTGCTAGGTTTGGAGTATCGGGAATGCAGGTATAGGGCTTTCTTGGAAATTCTTAAACTTCTAGAAACCCTTGGGTCGGGGAAGATATTTAGAAGGCGTATCTCGCCACAAACAACAAACATTTCCCTTTTCTGCCTTGAGGGACTAAACCGGAGAAAAGAGGAAAATTCTATTTCAGTAGTAAACCAACGTGAAAAACTAATATATCGATTATCCCTCATAACTATTTAAGGTTTTTAATCATTTATAAAACTCTCAAATGAAAAAAATAAATAAATTCATTATTATCTTAAACATTCTTCTAGTTTCTATGCCAATTATTCTGGCGGTAAATTCAATTTTAACCAATAAAAATTTTGGGATTTAAGTTAATCGAATAGTTAAATTAAATGGAAACATTTCTGTTGCAGAATTTCGAAAGGAGCATCATACCTGTCGCAGTACGGAGTATATTACTTCAGGAAACGATACGATAAATATTAACAACGGCGATTCCTGTGTTATCATCCGGATATCATAACACCACACTACCCCAAACTGGGGGTGGTGGTTTGACGTTAAGTGCCGCGGCAATGGTGGCAGCTGCCACCGCTACGGCCACCGCCACTGCTAGCGTGGTGGCCATGCAGGACCGCCAAGATATCCCCTCTCAGTTCAATCAGGTGAATAAAAAAAAATCCCTAAAAAATTTTCATTCTTTCAATTGTAGATTCCGCTTACCGACATTTACCGACATCAAGAAGCTTTCATGGAAAGCTCGATCTCTGTAAAGGCCGTTGGACAATGTATTTGATTGATTTCTAATTTAAAATCTCTTTATTCCAGAAGTTCTATAACGAATCATCAAATATAATGCGGTTGTCGCAAATGCAGAGCCAACATGGCATCCCCCACCAATCGTACAGTTCGGGGTACGGTCAAAGAGGACCAATGACGGGCATGGGGCCAATCGGAATGAATAATTTTAACAATATGGGCTCGATGGGTCAAATGCACTCTATGAATTCTATGAATTCGATAAATACCATGAACAGTATGAATTCCATGAATCCAATGTCTATGGGAACTATGAATAACATGAACGGTATGAACGGAATGAATGGAATAAATGGAATCAACGGAATGAACGGAATGACACAGATGAACTCGATGAACTCGATAAACTCAATGAGCGCGATGAGTAATATGGGCAACATGGGAATGAGTAATGTCATGGGGCCTAACACCATTCAAATGAACAAAATAAACATGCAAGTTCAACAGCAACAGCAACATCAACAACACCAGCAGCAACAACAGCAGCAACAACAACAACAGCAGAGTTACCCAAGAAGGTTAACTCCCTACCCAAATCCGGCAATGCACATGGCGCAGAAGAGACAACAAGGACCATACGCAAGTATGCCCTCTGGACCAAATCCTGCAACGATGCAACCGGGTTTCAACAACATGCCCACGAGCCAAGTACCCCAATATCCCAACAATTACCCTACCGCAAGACCAAACTTCCAACAACAGTATCCACCAGTTCAAGCAATAAACTCTTCGACAAATGGATTCGTTCCGAATCCTATGATAAGATCTGCTAGCATAAGACAGAGTGCTCCAACCTACAATTCTCCTGCCCAGCCGAATCAATATTACAGCGCCAATGTACCTGCTACTATGGGACCGACGAATGTCGGTAACCAGTTTGTTGGACACCAAACGAACACAGGATATGGAGTTGCCGCCTCGTACGTGGCCACCAGCCAGTATCAACAGGATGTCTCACCAATGAGAACAGCACCCGCGGGAAACATGAACTACCAGCATAGTCCCATTCCTGGAAACCCAACACCTCCTCTCACTCCTGCCGCTAGTATACCTCCTTACATTAGTCCAAACTCCGATATCAAACCGCCTAACTTCAACGAACTCAAAACTCCTATCAGTATGCAAAAAGACGATGAACTAAGATTAACATTCCCTGTGAGAGACGGTATAATCCTTCAACCGTTTCGACTAGAACACAATTTGGCTGTAAGCAACCACGTATTCCACCTGAAGCAGACTGTTCATCAAACCTTGGTATGGCGACCGGATCTCGAATTACAACTCAAGTGTTTCCACCACGAAGATCGGCAAATGAGTACAAACTGGCCCGGCAGTGTACAAGTCTCCGTTAATGCAACCCCGCTCATGATAGATAGGGGTGAACAAAAAGTATCGCACAAGCCCCTTTACCTCAAGGATGTCTGCCAAGCGGGTCGCAACACCGTCCAAATCACGGTGTCAGCATGCTGCTGTGTAAGTATAAATGAATACAACAAATTTCTATTCTTCACTTGTAAAAATCACAAACTTGTTATTTACAATATTCGTTTTTACAGTCGCATCTGTTTGTCCTTCAATTGGTGCACCGACCTACTGTACGAAGCGTATTACAAGGGCTCCTACGCAAACGACTGCTTACAGCTGAACATTGTATAACGAAAATCAAAAGGAACTTCAACAACACAATGTCCAACAACGGAATTAAAACGGAACCAGACGTTATAGAACAAACTGCACTAAAGGTAAGTATGGTATCCCGGATCGGGTGAAAGAGCCATATTTTTTATACTTTTATAGTCAGGATAATAACTAAGAGATACTAAAATAATTAAAAAATAGAGTTAAAGGAAACAAAGTATGAAAATAAAGTTCAAGAACAAAGAAAACAAACATAGGATTTCAAGTAAATTTTTAACTTGATGTTTCTTTCTTCCAGGTATCACTCAAATGTCCTATTAGTCACAAACGGATCACGTTACCAGCGAGGGGACATGACTGCAAACACATTCAATGCTTCGATCTGGAGTCATATTTGCAGCTTCACTGTGAACGTGGCTCGTGGAGGGGTTCAGTTTGCATGTAAGTTATTTCAAAAGTAATATTCGCAAGCAGTTCAAAATTTTCAATGCAAGATAAATCAAAACAAACCACTTGTTAATTGTTGAAGACCTACAGTCATATTATATCAGCATCCTTTCTTTATTTATAGGAAACCAGCTCAATTGGAAGGACTAGAAGTGGATCAATACATGTGGGGCATTTTAAATACGACTTCAAGTACGCCGGATGTTGAAGAAGTGACAATAGACTCGGCAGCTAATTGGAAGCCAGCAAAGATTTTAAGTAGTATAAATATAAAATCTGAGGACGACGGCGACTGCAAGAGAATGATAAAGGCAATGTCGCCGGGTAGTATGAATATGCCAACTATGAACAGTTGGGATATGAATCAAGCGATGAGTCCTTACATACCTCCTGATATGAATAGTATTGTTAGCGGTTCTATGATGAATAACACACCTCCTAGTTACGGTAACAATAATATCAATCATCGAAGCTCTTCTGGAGGATCTTACGATATCAACTCTGGAACGAATCCTTCCGGAAATACGGATTATGTCAATGGAACGGGACCTCTAACTCACCTAAGTGAGTCTGTCAATTCCCTCGACTCCCTTAATGCCATGGAAAAGTCGCTAAACGATCAGGTAAGACAATCTCTAATTTATTGCAGAATAGAAAAACTTGCATAAATTTGCTAAAACTTTTTTCAAATTGCAAATCATGACAAAAAATCGAATTTCTAAACATTAATTTTGTATTTCAGATGCCGCACACACCTCATACGCCACACACTCCTCATACTCCTCATACTCCAGGTGGAGGAAATAGTGGCCCTCCCAGCGTCCCACCTTCGTCGCAAGAATCTAACAGTAATCACAACATATCTAGTAACATCACTACAAACATTAACAATGACTCAGCGGACATACCATCGGATTTAAATTTCGATCCTGCTGCAGTTATTGATGGCGAAGGAACAGGACAAGAAGCATTAAACGTAGGTTTCCACTTAATAATTAAAAACCAAAGATACGTTTAACTACTTTGAGTATTATATTAATGATAAATTTGTTTGTTACAGTTGCTACCAGACGACGTAGTAGATCCAATGGATATTCTATCCTACCTAGACCCACCAGATTTGAACACTCCACCCAGTAGCGGAGCCAGTAGCGGAAATCCTTCATCGAGTGATGACATCTTAGCACTCTTTGAGTAAATTCAGCAGCTCTTGGTATTCAAGAAAATAATCAAATTATTGAAATCCTAAAACTATGGAAAATTATAAGATGTTGCTAGGAAGTCCGACGTCTAAATGTCACGTAAACCAGTGCGAGAAACTTTTCAGAACGGTTAACTTACATTAATTTATTTGCTCACCTACAGCTGTGAAGAAATTGCAAACGTAGATTGATATCCAATTTTTAAAAACTTTTTAAAAACTTCTTTACCAAAGATTAAGGAAAATTTATTTTAGAGACTGTGAATGAATCATTCTATGTTATTTATTCATTGGTAATCTACGAGTAATAATCTTCAAGAAATGCGTCGAAAACGTCCCTATTCGCGAAAAGTTTCTGCCTGGAAAATAAGTAACCACCAAGTCTGAACCTTTGCTGCAAAATTTTCTTCTGAAATATTATTTGCGGTAAATTAAAAAAGAGAATGACATGGGGTTACTGAAGGTGCTCTCACCTAAAAAATGGTACAAACAATTTTAGCTCTAATTATAATATTCCTATTGACGAAACTAGGGCATATTAGACATAGAACAATGACCTCTAAATGTAGCATAACAAACGAAATGTTATTGCTTGGATGTAAAGATCATACGCATTTCAAATTAAGACACTGAAATCGTGCAGCTTCATTATTGATTTAAAGATGCAAACGATAGAGCCTTATCGTTCCGGCCTTGCAACTTCTAATCAGAATTAGAGCTCAAGTTTTAAAATTTCGTGAAATGTTTCCCTGTGGTCTTCATTTCAAAAAGATCTAACTTACATTCAAGGCCTATAAACCTACATCGTAAAATTTCACGTCTGTACAGTGGCTGTTGTAAATAAGTTTTCTTTCAATTCGATAAGGTATTATCCATCTATTGTAAAACGCATTGCTTATTTATGAGATAGTGCATATTGTTTCTTTCTTTTGAGAGATAGTAACGACAAAATGGCGATGAGTACATCTTGAGGAAGTTAAAACTTCTTCCAAGAATTAAAAGATAAACGACATAGTGTAGTATTATTAGTAGAGGCACTATATTGATGGGAGGGTATTCAAAATAGGACCTATGGAAGCAATGACGACAGACGAAAAGGTCTTGATATGTACTTGTAAAAAAAATATGTCCATACAGCGCAAGAATCCACTTCTCATCGCGTACTTTCTCAGGTCGATAATTTTGCCCTTACTCGATTTATCGCAAAATGAGATAGGTTTCATCATATTGTACAGTAAAACCTACATATTGTATATTGAATGGTATAAAAGTAGGTTTTAACCCTGTTTACAAGGGGGCCAAAAACAAAAGGGGGTTCGGACATCCTCATATTCGAAATTCATTTTAATAGCAACGTTTTTAAAGGATGTTACAAAAACAATGGAAAATCCAAACGACAGTGATATTTGGAACATCCTTCATAGCGTTTTGAATCGCGAACTTCTCGGCTATTGATGATATCAGGTACAAGTCTATTATAATATGAATTTATAAGAAGACACCTGTCTTTTAAATTAAATCAAAATGACCGAAATAGCAACTAAATGCATCTCTGAAGATACATCTCACTTTTAATCCACGATGCCTGCCTATTCTTACGTACAGATAGCGAAATGCTTTTGAGATATTAAAGATACATATTGAGAATATTTATATTCGTTTAAAATATAGACAATCACGACAAATTCACAATATCATTTATGTATATATAAAATTTAAAAAAATGATTTTGAAAAATAATTGAATTTGGTTCCACGCATTAGAAACTCTTTATAGTTAAGAAAAATACTAAAAGAAAAATTAGACGAGAGAAGGGAGATTTAGATCAGAGCAATTCGCGAAATATCTGTCCGTAAAATGAGGCTGTCCTTTGTAAAATTGATCGGAAAATTGATTTGATGATTTATGAGAAAAAATTTAATCAAATGTGCCTATTTAAATAATGTACTGCCAGAGTGGCACAGTCCACGACCCCCTGCTCGCGTGGTAGTTATTATATTTATAACCTTTTGTGATTAAAGGAAGAGATATACTTCAAGTGATTCATGTAGAATATACAAATTTTATATAAAACTGTATTTATACTTTAAAGCGCAGTACTATGGCGTACAATGAATTAGTTGCGGTCAGGTTTCTATTCATGTAACTACTATAAACATCATTGAGATTAGATTTTAATAATACGTATATATTAAAGGCAATCATTGTATATTATTTGTACATATGAAAAATAGAACGATAATATAAGAAAAGTGGCAAATACTTATTGGCCAGTTGCAACAGTACTAATGTGTTTCATTCCTTTTTTTAAAACCCTATAATTTTAACTTAGAGATAAGGATTTCTAATAATATTCCCTTCATTTGAAAACTTATTTCAATGTCAGAAAGAGCAGTTCTATATGGATAAACCAATTTCAAATAGCGGTGTTTCTGATCGTTTCAGAGGAATCAATAGAAGAACTTCAATATATAAATCGAATGGAATGACAGAAAGATTTTTCTGATTTTAATTCAGTCACTGTGTAAATTAATTTGTATTCTATTACCTACCTATCAAGTATAATCCAAGATTCTAGTTTCTTGTTAAACAGTGATACGAGGAAATCGTTAAAGGATTCGATTATTGAATTAAAAGATTACAATAATCAAATAATAATTGATTAGTTACCGACAGCCGAGATTAACATATAGGCATTGAAGATTATCGACTGTCCAAGGTGTCCAAGCCCGTTTCTACTACGTCAAACTACTATTTTAACTTCAAGTGCTTCACTCAGAAAAAAATTAACTTATGGAACAAGTCTTTGCTTCCACCCCGAAGAAATTATTTTTCTGCTGTGCATCATTCAATAATATCTAACTCTTTTCATTTATCACCCCAAATAGAGACCAATTTTCAAAACAGAATATTGATCTAAGAGAATAATTTCTGCTTGTAAGACAATGATCAATAGATTCTAATACGAGGCAAATCACGAAATCGCAAAACGTCATAATGATTTACGTAGAAAATAAGCAATACAAGTAGTAATTACAACCTATTTCAAGATTGTTGAAACTTCTAGTTCTCAACATAATGAAGACAGGAGGGACTTTATAAGCTCACTTACCACCTACACTCTCATATCTCTTGAGCAATACGAGCTGAAAATAAAGATAATTCTTATTAATTTAAATGTAAATACATACATTTTCTGTATTAGAAAGATACTTAGAATCAGTAATTTTTAAATGTATGTTATAAATATGTATTAATATCTTGCAAAATTAAAATCAATTTTACTAACAATGTAGATCAAAAGCATCGCAAAGCCGAAGTAAATATTGAAGTCCGATTGAAGATTCGATTATCAATTTCACTATTCACTTTCTTGACACATAATTAATCTGCATTACCTAAGTTGAACACAATCTGAAAAATAATAGAAAATATAATAATCGATTATGAATGATTTCCAGAAACAAAAGAAAAAAAATTTCAGTTTTAATTTGTATGAACATGAAAAATTTGCTATACATTTATCTATTAAATTTACACGCACCTGTTGCTTGTAATTTTGAAGTATAAGTTATTAGAAAAATTGTTTTTTCTACTTTTTTCTTTAAAAAATTCACTTGCACACTGATTTTAATAAAAAAAAATAAAAAAAACTTAACGAAAAATACTGCCCTGTACATATTTAAAAAAAAAATTTCGAAAACTTCTACTTCTCGAACTTTTCTATTCCTCCAGTCATTTTTACTTAATTTTATACCTACAGTTAATTACTTTTAAAAAACTACATAGATACGTTTGTGAAATAAAAAATTCGATTGTAAAATACATGCAGAACATAAAGTAGTTTGCCAACATTATCTTCAACTATTTTAATAAAACCAAGATGGTAGCCAGGTGACCGGTGGCTTTGTTCGCATGAACGGTTAAATCGTTTTACCACTTTTTACATATTGACACTCGAGAGAAGACCAAAAGGAATCAAAACCTTTGCAGTTTCAACTAGCGATAAAAAATCTGTGGAAAAGTGGTACATAAATTCATCGAAATTCCGCCTAGAATTAAATCTTTGAGCACGACCAGCTGGAGAAGGAATCGCGGGAATCGCCAACTTGGTACTGAGTGAGAATGGCGGCAGGAAGTGAAATAGTGAATTATGTACAAAAATGGTACTACAAGAATCAAATTTAGTTGGAAATAATGGAGTCAAATGTTTAATTAACAAAAACGCTTATCAACTTTTTAAAGTAAAAATATAGCTTTTACTGTTGAAAACGTATAATTTCCCACGAAAATAATAATGAATTAAGAATTTATTCAATAATATAAAAATAACGTGTCGTATCGAAGTTACGATTTTTTATTTGTTAGGTTACCACCATGCCGGAAGTGGATGGCATCACTGCATGATCCATATGCAGCTCACTTCTCACATGACATATGGCGCGCAGTTGTTTTCGCCAGAAAATCCCAGAAAATGTAAATCCACGTTTCAAAGTGTGATCTTTATGATTCTTTTAATGAAAATTTCATCTCAATGGGTTTATTTTATTGTTAGAAGTGAGATTCGCGATGTATCTGGTTATGGAAGTAATTAAAAAATGTTGAATACTGAAAAGTTTGAAAGACAATCTTGAAATAGTTTCAAGGTTATGTGTTATGTTTTTACGTCAAAATGTTGCTTTTTGTTGATGTTGTTTGGTTATTATTATTCCATAATCAACAGGCATATATCAGACTATAAAATTTGGAACTTTTAAAAGATAACGGATTTTAAGAGGTATGTATAATTTGATCACAAATAAAATGATCTCAGTTTTCGAATATACAATGCAATATATTTTGATTATTGTCTTTTCATCTTAAAATTTCTTAAAAAATTAAAGGTGCAGGGTTTTTTAGAACCAAGGAGAGTATGGCTGTTATTTTCTTTTATTTTTTTTGTCCTAGTTCATTTTTTAGTGCCCAGGAGGCCAACATTGACCTTTTTGTGAGAACTTTTTTTGACGTGAATTCTGGGTCATTTTTTCAAATACCTAGGAGGCTCGAGTTGAGTTTTTATTTTGTTTTTTTAATCCCGAATTATTTTTTGAGTACCTAGGTCTGCTTTAATTTTTGAGAGGACTTTTTTTCGCCTATTTTGTATAAACTTTTAAATTATTCTGAATATTTTTAAATATTTCAAATTCAAATCGTACAATCGAATTTGCAATCTGCAACCTCAGAAACTCATAGTTACCAATTTGTATGCAAATAATCCACTACATGTTTTTCTTCATAATTCTCTATAAAATCTTACATTATAATAGAATGTTAGTTTCGATATAGAGCAACCTTTAAAAATTTAATATGACTATTTTATATCAATCCTGCTGCACTTCTTAAAAAATGTATCATCAATAATTGCAGTCTTTTTTAGATTTAGCTGCAACTGTGGATCTGTGGATATTGAGTCAGGTGGTTGAGTTGTAAATGCAAAAGGTTGTCGCCAATGACACATTTGAGAGCGCAAACTGCAGGCGACGCCTTGTCTTTCTTATGCATCCTACCGGCAACCGGCCAATGGCGTCGCCAGCGTTTTAATTCTGGTGCCAGGATTTGTCCGCTCTTTCTGCTCAGGTCCGACCGGCTCAGGTCTACTCTTGCTCAAGCGCAGTTGTTATTCCTAGTTTGTTCACGGAAGCAAGTAGTAGAGGAAAATTCAGCGACGTCCAAGTAAACAGGCTATAGTCGAGACCTGGGGCAGTACGTTTGTCGCACACGCGCGCAACGTTCATAATAAGCCATTCTGTCAAACAACTTGTCATACCTTTCTCTTGGCTGTCATCAATTGACACGCATTTTCTCATTTGCTGTGCCGCGATAGATTGAAACTTGTTCATGCTAGTTTCATTGAAAAGATCCTAATTTAACGGACTTCGTAGGTACGAGGCGTCGCGCGTATAGCGCCGCGTTTCGTACAATCGATACTATCGTGTGTCCAGTGCCTCCTGACGGTGTGACAATATAAGTGAGGCAAACAGAACTGGAAAGATGCGATTTTCCTGGATTTTCCTGACCATCGTTGCCCTTTTTATTGCGGCCACTGTCGCGGCAAAGACCAAAAGGAAGTTTGATGGAGATTTCGAATTCGCCGACGAGGTCGGTTCATGCCGCTCATTTAATTTTTCCTTTCCCTACACGCTCTCTCCAAAACCAATGTATATATTACGCACCTAGCATTGCGTAAAACTACCTTGAATATACCAGCTTCAATATATATGCATTGTAACTTTTACCTATATACTCCTGTAGTACAATATCCCATTGAAAAAAACCTGGTTGCAAACTTCGCTTGTTGGTATCAACAAACATTTTTGACAAAAGATTAAGAGTTGAAGACACCTCGTTTTCCTCAATGGGGTGCGTCTAGAATCCTTCAAAATAATTTCTTCATTCGAGTTCAATCATCCGAAAAATATTATGTGCATGAGAAATAGATCTAGATTGCTTCTATACACATGCCTGCTCAGTAGCTTTTTTGTGTTGTTATTAGAAGGTTTTATGTGCGTTATCTGAAGTATTTTCTGTTTGCTATAAGGGAGCATGTGGAAGAAAAATATACCTTGATTAAATCATCAAGAGATGAGGAATATTGCAATTAATTGTATTAATACTAAGTTATTATTAACAAGTATTTTCAACATCTTGCAAATAATTGACGACTGCTTTTTAACTCTTCGCGTAATTTTGATGCCAACTTTTGATTAAAATGAGACCATACGATGTACTGGTTTTCCAATTAGGAAATTGATGTCGATAGGGTCCACTGATTTCCTCCACGGTATTTAAGGGTTCGATATATATTCCAGATTTACCCATTCAGCCATTCTGCACAAGAATTTTTGTCAACCATCCAACTCGAAAGGCTCAGTGCCAGAGTAGCAGTCTCTGAGAATCTAAACCCTCCAATTGGAATCTATTTGAACAGTAGATACTTGTTCATTCAGGGATATATCAAGATATTATGACGAAAAACAATCCTCAGGAGGGATAAAGGATTTAAGTATAAAATCTTGAAAGTTGAAAACTTTAAAACGTGCACAATTCCATAATTAAAATTTTAGATAGTAAATAACGTGCATCCACCCACGTGCTTTTATTCAAAGACGATTACTTCATCTTCGATTAAATCAGCTACATCTATATCACATAATCCTTGGGGATTATCCCTGGTGTTTTAATAGGCTTACAAAAATCAGTCATAAATCTTCCAAACTAGGTCGTCTAATTTAAAGTAGAGCAACACCTATATCATCCTTTCGTTGAATATTCTTCTTACTTTCAAAAGTCCTTCATGAAGCACAGGTGCTAATTAGAATTTCCTAAAATTCAAATTAACAAATGTCTTTTTGTCTAATTGCATAATCCTACTTTTCTGTTCTTAAAGGTAACCCTAAGATACAAGAAGCTATATTATTTTCTTTGTCTTTGCTCATTCAGTTTGCCTGCATGCTTGAATTACAATTGAATACACTCTTCTTTCAAAAGAAACTGGTACAAGAACTCTAGAAGTTCTAATTTGCAAAGATCTATTATTCTATTACCTTATCGATTTCATTTTGAGACCAATACAGCTCTTTAGTTGTATATATATACCTACTGTATGTAAATTATTTAAGAATCGTGGCTTAATATTCAATTTATTCGAGTTAAAGTTCCAGTAAATGTGCTCTGTCTTAACGATATAAAAGGAAAAGTATTTAGGATTGCAATCAGTAGTCCTATAAAAAGTAATGTGCGGTACTATATAAAAAGAACATCTCTAATTGGAAAACAATATTGCCTGTCATTAGTTCAAATTACAAATCAGAAATGAGCAAATAATATCTTTTAATCCAAATGACTTGAAGACATTTTACCAACAAATAACTATTCGCTAATATCTCGGTATTAAATATTGTTGATTAATGTCTTTTAGCACTATACATAGAATTGCCATATTTAAGGTCACGAAATTCCATGTCTATTTATATACGTATTGACCCCGATAATCCTATCGATTGAATGCTGAATATCGAAATGTAGTATTACTTATTAGTTTAAATCGAATTCAAATTATTTTCATTATGCATTACTACAGAAACGAAAATAAAAATAAAAAGGGATTTTAATTAAGAAAATATATTTTGGAAGTTGTATTTCCAGGTAATCTCGCCTTTATTACTGCGGTTTGTAATACTCTTGCGGGATATGTAATCTTCTTGAGGTCTGTTTTTCTAAAACCAAGTGCTCTATAAGTTGAAATTTTACCATCCGTTATTTTTAAAGAAAAGTACTTAATTTGATGTTAAACTCTAAAAATACTTTTAAAATATGTAGGTCAAAATTAAATTGCTTCTATATACTACATATACCACAGAAATTTAAAACGGTTTTAAGACTTATAAATCAAAAGCTATTCCTTCGTCCACAATAAAAGTTACCTATAGTATTTTTATTAGTTTCTCGAAAAATAAAATCTTTATGGAGCTTAAGCCGTCATTTCTTTTACAGGGGATTGTTATTTTCTTTATCGAAAAAGAGAAGAAAACTAAATTTAAAAAAACGTCTTACTTGTTTCTTAAAAGACTCGAATTCGCATTTTGTATTTTCCTAAAAATGTGGAACAATTGTAATCTACCTAATTGCTTTTTTAATTAAATTCATTTACAATTTTTTTGTGAAATCTACATTTCGAGAAAAGGAAAATGAAACTGGTGTAGTAACATTTTTTGCATCCCTTTACGTAAAGTAGGCAGCAATTAGTGAGTCACCTTCAACGTCGTACAACAATACAACTCTAGTGAATATGAACAATTATAAAAATAAAAGGTACAAATGCAGACCAAAAAAGCAGCAAATAATTAAAGTGAGAGAAAGGATATTTTAAGACATGTGAATTTTTCATCTCGGTATACGACGGAAGACACAAGACGTCAAATAAAAAGGGGTTGCAGGGGTTTAGCTGGTGTTTTCGGCGTCGCAGGGGTCCGAGCTGTTTGTTATCGATCGTTTTCAACGTGGCATCGCGTCTCTTTGCGTTGAACGGCTTTTTCACTGCTATTAAGCTCAAGTTCCAAGCCTGCAAAATTTTTCAGAGTGACCTCCTTTGAGACAAACAAAATCAAACGCATAGAAATTTTTATATACATACCCTTTGGTGCACATGTACAGAGAAAAAGTATCAAAGTCGACTGTTTCATTATTATTTTATGATCTCGTAAAAAATCGCTCACAAACAACAATATGAGTTACATTCGGAGTACCCAATAAATTTCCTGTATCCCTTTACAAAGTCCTGATTATATGAAAGTTTATATATGATATATATATATGTACGTCATGCATATACCCATTTAATGTTCCGGTAAATAAAAAATATTTCATGTATATATTTACAGAGCTCTCGTTTACAAAATTATGCAATGGAAAATTAAAAAATATTTTCCGGTTTATGAAACTGTATCCTCCTGTTTATAATGTACATTATACGAAATAGCCCAATTAAATCCCTGTTATTGGATATTTTCAAATCTTTCAGCTCATAATGAATAGAAAGTTATTATCTTTAATGTTATTTTTCATGTTTTTGAATTATTCTCATTCACTATTAATGTGTATCAATTTATGACTAAATTGCAATATTTGCACGTGAATTGACATGAATGCAAACTGTGTCAACTGTCAGTTCTACGAAGAAACTTCTAGTTTCTTTTGTTACAGTAGATAGCACGTCATTTTTTATTTGTACTAGCATAAAAGCATTTTCAAAGTGGATAACAATTATACATCGATCGTTAAAATGAATAGTATCCATTGAAATTGTTACTCTGCAACTTTTTTTTATATTTTTTAGGACGATACCCGAATTGTAAAGGCTGGTGATAAAAAGCGGTGGATATACGATCCAAATAGTGAGTTGACACCTTTATCATCTACAATTTACACGAATAAAATATAAGATCATTTATTTTTAAATTAGTATTAAAACCGAATCTCTATATATTTTCAAGTTGAGTAAAAGTTAAGCAATATCGTTTTTATTTCTAGAGTAAATCGACTCTCAGTTTAAATATTTATACTTCTCTCTTTACCAGGTGAACTTTGTCGCCCCCTGAACTGCAAAAAGAAGGAAATCTGCCTTTTAGCAGATTCATTCACAGCAGTATGTGTTTCCAAGAAAGAACTACACAAATCAGGGTAAATTAATAATTAATATTAAATTGCATAATCAAAATATTGGTGAAAGTCAATGAAAGAGGAAATTCAATTATAAAATTTACGTTTATTGTTTCAGCGATATCGTTATCCCAAAATCGCGAGCAGTTCAAGAGCGAAGAATGCGAACGGAATCTTCAGATGGTGCCGAAGATGATGACGCCTTTTTTGATTCCGAGGATGATGAAGAGGATCAGGATGAATCGAAGTTAGTCTAGCTTTATTTTAGATATTATAATGTATTAAATTCTATATTTTTATGATTTATAAATTAAATTTTTTTAACTAATTTAATTTTCAGATGTCAAGATTGCCCAGTTGTAAAGCCTTCGTTCATTTGCGGCAGCGACAATCGAACCTACAGTTCACTTTGTCGTATAGAATATCATAATTGCATACATCATACATATGTATATTTGGCGTGTAAAGGATTCTGTCCATGCAGAGGTAAATAAGAAAATAATGCACTCATATAAGTTGAGAATGTGAAAATTATGTAGTTATAACTTATAATTATATAGCTATTAGATTATTTTTATACAGATTAGTTTAAAAAAAAAGAAATGTTTAAAAAGTTAATTTTAATTTTACAGAGACCGTCCGGCCATTGCCTTCTCACATCAAGAAAATGCAAAAATTGCAACTTCAAAAACAATCTCTTCTTGGTAAGATGAATCGAGATCGTGACATCACTCTGACTCCACGAGACTTCAATTACGACAATCACCATTATAAATACCTCAAGTACTCTAAACGTGCCAAGGTAAAAAATTAAATTAGTAATCCCGCCAATTAAGTCACTTGAAAAATATAAAGAAAATCTATAATTCGCTTTCTGAACATACTCTTACAAAATTGTGAACTATTCTAGCGGAAAGCTAAAGCTTTTCTTTGAGAAATTTTACAGGTAATATAACAGTAGAAATATTGAAAAATACAGTAGAAAAGAAACGAAATGGGATTAAATTATATTTTAGTGGCAGGATTTACTATATATAAGAATAGTCGGAATTGCCTTCTTTTTTGTCAAAGGTTGTAAGATAATATTTCTTGAATTTTTCTTTGACTTGTAGGCACTCGCTTCAATGAAAAGATACGACGACAAGCACTTTACGAGCAACGAGATTACGGAAAAGACATCATTACCGCCTCTGAAGCCGGCTTACGACACAGACTTTTCAAAAGACGGGGATTGTTCGCCTTCTTCAAAACCGGCAATGGCCAATCGTCTACTTGACTGGTTCTCCGTCCTAATGACTGATGCAAAACAACACCGACGTCAGTTTACTAAACCTAAAGGTATATTATATACATTTCTGTTCATTTTAAATCACTTTCGAATGTTTCTCTCCAGCATTTATTATACTTAACTATTTATTTATTTTAGGTCACTTCCCACCTGGATGTCAAAGTGAAGTAAGGTGGATGTTTGGCCATTTAGACACCGATATTAATGGCCTCATTTCACTCTCAGAACTCTATCAATTAGAACATGATCAGAACGAGCCCTGTCTGAAACCATTCTTTGATTCATGTGATACGGATGGGTATGTCTAATGTATATCGTTTAGTTTTAAATCGAACAAGATATACCAGTTTGAAATACCTAAAATAGTTTATATATTCTCGTTCAAACTAATATCTGTTCATTATTTTTTCAGAGACATTTTCATTAGCGGACCCGAGTGGTGTGGATGCTTTTCAAAAGCTGAGAGACCTTGTGCAGCAGTTCGTAAGCGACTAACACCGGATACTGCTCCTGCATGCGACTCAAGAGGGTATTACAAAAGTGTCCAGTGTCACCGAGGTCTTGGTCTCTGCTGGTGTGTAGATCCTCACGGTGTTGAATTTGCGGGTACAAGAGTTCGTGGCTCTAAGCCAGATTGCGGTAAATATTTATAATTCTTTTTTTTATTAGATCCACTAGAAAAACAAAATCACACCCTGTGTTGAAACTTTTTTTTACAGATGCTATCGTCAATAAAATCAACAGTGGTGGTCTGAAGACGAACGGTGTGGACTTGGAAGACGACGAAGACTCAGCACAAGACTTAGAAGGCTCAGCAGATCAAACCTTAGACTTTTAGTTGCGCCGCAAAAACTTATCGATGCCAAGCACAGCCATTGGTCAATTTTCTCTTTGGCTACTAAAGTAGAGTAATATGTACCTAACTGGCTGGCCTCGTGTATCGCTATTATAATTGGAGGTGTCTTGTACAACACGCCTATCGACATCGAATCAACTATACATACTTCTAAACTTCTTTTACCCCAGCATGTTGGCAATTAATACAAGGCGCTATTTAGCAGGCTTTCACAAGGGAATCTTTTCTTAACTGCAGCCTCATAGCAAACTATAGCAGTATTAAAATCACGGCAAAATACTATACAACTATAAGGTAATATTACTTTTCCAAAGTATTTTTGCCATACTCCACTTAATATATAAGTCTCTCTTCACAGGGACTAGCACGACTAACAAACGCAAAAAAAATATTTTTTCCTTTAGTTTGAATAATAATTCACGCTGTTTTTACAGTTAAGCATTTCTTCACGAGAAAAGACATTTTTTATGAAACGCGATGATGCAATTTGCTAAAAAATTTCTTACAACTTGAACACATGCATCTTGGCGCATTTTTTGTACTCATCTGGATACCTCCATGCGTAACTTGTCTATAAATAATATAATTTAAAATATATAAGCATGTATAATTAGAGAATCGTAGAATGTGAGAATTATGAAAGTGAGTGTGAAAGAAAGCGAAAGAGAAATGATTTTAAGAAGAACGCAAGATTTGTAAACTTGCGGCTTATTATACACTTCATGACACATACAAATTACGTAATAACCCTAAACGTACAAGAAATACTCATTATGATTTCTAACTACTAGATTAACCCTGCTGTTTCCTTAACGTACTAATGTTGCACCGATTGCCTTCGGGTCATTCAAATTGACGTGCACATTTTCCTAAAAAAAAACTTTAAAATCAACTCAAAACAAAAATACATTTAAAAATGATTAATTTAATTCCCGATAAGTAGCTGAAAGAACGAACAAATTAGTCAGTAGCCTAAATTTAGTAACTGCCTAAAAACTTTTCAACTGATTCTTATATAACAATTTACTACTATTTTATGAAACTTAGTAGATTTTCTGAGTAATTGCACATGCAAGAAGAGCACGTAGAGATCCGAAGATAATATGTGTAGCAAATTTCATATTAAAAAAAAATAATCGCAATTTAGGCCTACAATCTACAATGCTTTTGAGTAGTAATTTAATTGGGAGCCAGAACTAAGTAAACAAGATCTCTAAAGGTGTCCCGTAAACAGCAGTGTTATGAAGTATCGAAACTCATTTTTGGGTCAAGTTTAGATGTTAGGGAGAGGAGCACGGAGAAAAATAAAACATAAACATTACCGTCACTGTGGTAAATAATATGTTATAGAATAATGCAACAATACATTGAAACATATTGTACACATGTTATACTGTCCTTATATTCGCTAAATTTGGTAATAGGATTTGTATACTATCATCAGTGACTCCCAAAAGCTTTTTAGATTACAGAGGGTTCTCTCTAATCTAAAGAACTTTATTTGTTTTTACCAACTCGAGTCGATAAAATTTACTTTTTAACAATACTGTTTTTATCAATGCTTATAACAAAAATCGACTTATATTAAGAGGAAAAAATGAATTTAAACACATTTATTCAAGTGTGTTCAATTTGTAGAAAGCCGTCAAAACCCGAAATCGCAAATAGACTCTTTGTCACTTTTTTAATTTGGAGTCACTGATTGTAATGAAGTACTTGGATATAACGATTTTATTTTCTTAAAAACCATGTTGGCTTAATACTATCATTGAATTCGATTTGCGCGAAAAAATGTCTTCACTTTACTGCACGTCCAAAGAGTTTTTTTTTTTAAACGTTTACTTTGTTTAAATATATTGTCAAACTTCATCATGCAACTTGACGAGCTTTAAAGTCCATATTATGATCTGTATGAAAGTTTTTGCACTGTAACAATATTAGAATGTACTATCTTTTTATTCTCCTAATATTTTTCTCCGTGAAACGGAAATAATCATTCTAGTTGTACTGGTATCTTCCAGGTAAATTTTTGAAAAAGGTATTTCATTGAATTCTTTTCCGTTCGGAAATTATAAAATCCGTCAAGCTGCAATTATTGTTTATTATGTAGAAATTAATATATTCCAGGACCGATTTATTCATATTTTAATAACACACATTACTCAAACGTTCAGAATTCTTGTAAATTTTGAATTTTGCCTAGAGAAAGTTATCAAAAGATTAAATCGGGTTGGAAATTATTTACGACTTATGTAAAAGTTGCAACCATTAAAAGGTATTCAAACTGGAAACTTACTACCATCCGTCAAAACTAGAGTATAAGTAAAATGATGAAAAATTACAATAGTAGAAATATTTTGAGTTCGAATATCAATTTTAATGGTTAAGACTTGTAATATAAAGGAAGTAAGTATAGAGATTGGAACAAAGTGCTTCTCCACTTTGCCAAATTAACATCAAAGCTCAGTAGAGTTATGTTTTTTTGTAGTTTATCAATTGTTATTCTTGGTTCGTTAATTCGACCATTGAAATTTTCGTTAATGATCTCACTTATGTTATCACTCACCGTCCGCAAAAGTAGTCTTCGCATAGAATTTACTAATCGAATCAAAATGCTCAGTAGAGTCTCGCTCCAAGTACTTAAAAAACGACATTCTTTAATGACGAGACTCAATTGAGAATCTTTATCGTAGAGAAAATTTCTACATGTACAGAAGCCTCAATAACCATGTATAACTCAGTTCATATTGGCGGAAAATAAAACACTCCTTACATAAATCAGTGTCATTGAAATACTTAAACATGAGACTATGATAATTTTTTTAACTAGGGATAAAAACATCACACTATTTAGTTTAAATTTATTTCTTTATTTAAATTACGAGTTATTATGTTTTACTTTCACGATAAGCTTACTATAAATATCTTTCCTGAACTTTAATGTACTTATTGAAAAAATCAGTCGAAAGAGTACAATCCTATTCATTGACGAATTTGGCATTACAAAGATGGAAGTATTTTGTATTAACTCTAAAGAAATTGTAGGGATAAGTACATTATTTATACATTCCAGTCTGTCTAGATTTATATTGAAAAGCAAGTTTTATAAACATTTTCTTTTTTTTGCTGAAAATTCGAATCTGAGAATAATTATTACTTGTTTTAAAAAATTTAAATGTTTGAAATATCTGTAAAGATTTCTTGGATGACAAATACATGATTTTGTTCATTATACGCACATTACTGCAGAGCTTTGTATATATGTACAAAACACGTTTTAAAAACGAAAAAGAGCAATTGATTTGATAAATTAGTATGTAAGTCAGCTTTTACTGAAATCGAGACAATACATCAGTAATTGAATTTATGGTGAAAGTATTTCCTATATGTTTTTGAAAACAGATACATTCTCACACTAACTAATGATTATGAAGTATAAAGTATTTACGTTAATAGATTGCTTTAGTGTTAAAAACTCGTCTAAAGTAATCTATAACGCTGGTCCAGAAGAAAGATGGACGAATTTCATTTATATTGTTAAAAAAATGAGTATCGAAGATTCTCTCTGAAATTTTGAGTAAACATTACGTAACTTTATCTTGTAATTACCGTCCTAGTGAATGAGGGAGCTTATCATTCTGAAATATAGAAAGTATGCCTACATTAATTCTTTTCATTTTTAAGTATATACATATATATATAATGATTTAATATTTTTCAAAAATATATTCTATTATAGAATTTCGATTAACACTCACCCATACAGATAGTAGAAGAATGAAATAAGATAAAACGCTAGTTTCACCCATCCTTCACGGTAGCACCTTGAAAGATTAGCTGAATCTAAAATATTCGTCGGATCATAAAGACCAGGCACCGACATAATAGGTCTATTACGATATCTATTTACATGGTAGGCTATTAATGGAATATTGAGAAATAACGATAACCATTCATTGCTGATCAGGAACAAAAAGTTCATAAATCCATGTAATGCATATTCCGGAAGTACGAGCTAAAGAGGAAAAAAAAATAGTATTTTAAATGCATACATCAGTTTTTAGAGTATAAATCATTATAATATTATCTAAGTAATTGAAAACTTACCGGATTCAGACTATTACATTGTTCGATTGGATCTTTGTACTCTGTTTTTAATTCATCAAAGGCAATTATCTAAAATGATTTTTAAGGTGTGTCTATTAGAAATGCCAAGTAAAATTAATCATTTAGATGAAACACTTATGTTAAATACAATTATTACTTGTATATTAATTACAATTAAGAAATAATACTGACAATTAATGCTGCAATGGGTATTGAATTACAGATTTATAATAAAAATACATTAGACATATAGAATAAATTTAAACACAGAAATATGTAAATAAGGAGGAAAATGAATATAATTCGTGTACCTAACCCTTAGGGATAAATCTCTTATTTCAAACAATAAACATCAATTAATCAGATATAATTACAGTCTGTTTGTATACTACAAAATACATAATTTTTAGTTTAGTATTCGTAAAAATATCAAGTCATTCTTTTTGAGGTTAGGTACTATTTCTAAAGAAAAATCTGTTTTTTCTAAGTCAAGTACAACATTTTTTATGTGGTAATTGGAATATAAGAAGAAAGTGAATACGTACCTGCATTATAGCAAAAAATATTAAAATTGCCACACATATTAACGCTATGATATACGCAAAAGCGGCTATATTAAACACCATTTTTGATTTTTGAGGCGAGTTTTTTGAACTATATAACGAATCCAATCCGCATGCGCATACCCGTACTCTACTGCGCATGCGTTGCACTCGGTATTTGATTGGTTGATATTCGCGCGTAATTTGAAATGCATAATATTTTTTTAGCATTTCAAATTTCGCGCAAATATCAACCAATCAGGTATCGAGTGCGACGCATGCGCAGTAGAGTACAAGACTCAAGTTGGGGACACTGCGCATGCGTCAAATTGCGGTATTCCCAAGCGGTCACCCATCCAAGCACTAACCCTGCAAAAGATTGCTTAACTTGAAAAGTTGTATTTTCCAGGGCCGTGCGCAAGGGGGGTTTCAAACCCCCCCCCCATAGACAAATTAAAATTAAAAATTAGTTTTTATTTTACATCAAAGAATATCGTATGATCTTTTTAGAATAAAAAGAGAAGAGATTATCAGTTACCATCCACGCGCGAAACATTGCTTAACTTGAGAACTTAAGTTTTCAAATATTTATTTATAATTTTCGTTGACTAAAATGGAGAATTGAATTTTGAGCTTACCATTTGGGTCCGACCACTTAATCTTGTACATTTTAATATATATCTGTTCTTTTTATAAATTTTTATCTTATACATATCCTTATAATATAAACAGAAAACAACTGACTTTAAATTAATATAAATTTTTAAAAGTAAAACAAGGATTTATTCATTACTATAAAGGACATAATAAGGAACCTACAAAAAATTTTCAAACTTTGAAAGATTCATGAAGTTTTACATTTGTAGATATAATAAATATACTCTATTACTTTGATCAATAATAATTTTACAGTCATATTCTAAGTTTATTTCAAATTATTCTTAAGTTCATTCAACAACATAGATCCAATAACCATTTTTTCACAATTCACACACATCTCCAAGTGGTCGTCATCTAAAACTTTTATTGTCACCAACACCAGCGACTTAGATGCTAAAGTATGAGCCGCAAATCTGTAAAATAAATTTAAAATTTGTAATGATGTATATGTCATTGCGATTCATTAAATCATATTTTAATGTCTTTAATTCTGAAATCTATTATTCAAAATTGAATTTGAAATTGGAATCATAATTATAAATTAAATTCGGCTTCTCACCTAATAATATCATCTTCGCTGGATATAACAGCCAGATTTGCAGCTTCAAAAATTTTTTGAGAGAGCGTTTTTCTATTTCCTGAGAAATTTACTTTCGTTGAATGCTCATTCATTCCCTTCAATTTGTCCTTTTCAGAAATGAAAACAGCTTCAGGCAACAGTACGGATCTCAATATTTCTCCAATCGGGGCTTTTATACTAACAGAACATGAAAGAGTCTCCTCGTTTCTTTTGAAGTCAATATTGAATGAGGCAGGTTGTGTTGAGTCATTAAAATTGATACCTAACGTTGCCAATGACGTGGTGTTTGGTTCAATGATGGTAATTGGTGTAAAATCATGTAGAAGCATCCCTGATGACAAATTCTGAAAAAAAAGACTTATTCACAAAACCTTTCTTTCTAAAGTAAAAATATCAGTAAAATGTCTTTAAAAATTACCTTATTTCCAATGCGTATATCCTTAACAGGCTCCTTGCTATCATTGGTAAAAGATAACTCAATACTAACCATCACGGAACTAACTAAATGCTGGGATCGAGTAAACCTATATTCGACTTTCAAGCCATGACCATTAATTTTGTTCAACAACTCGAACTTCTTTAGTGGAATGTAAGAAGCTGATACTTCTCTAATTTCATTTGAGGAAATTGGATTTATTGGAGTTAGAAAGCCTCCTAAGCTTGGTGTCATTATTGGTGTTATTGGTATCACTATAAACAAAAACAAAGTTAAATTTATGTGATCTAATAAAAAAAAAGTAAAAGGAAATTATGCCCTTACCATCATCCAAGTCCAAAAGCAAATCAAGATTACTTTTCGGTTTCTCCTTAGTTTCCACTTTTGATAACTTTTCCTTTTCTGCTTTCTTTTTTACCTCTGGTTCACTACCTTCTGATTCAGATTCTTCTGAAGATTCTAAATCCTCACTATCGCTTTCGCTACTCGACTCTTCTGACTTTTTTTTAGTTCTTTTCTTATCCTCCTCGTTTGCGGATTTTCCTGAATCGGATGAATACTCTTCCGAATCACTCTCTTCGCCCGAAGATTCACTGGACGAGGTTTCTGAACTTTGTTCCTCATCATCTGAGTCTAAAAAAAATATTAATTAAATGAATTTTCAACTTGAAAATTACTCAAGTCTTATTAAAACATCCTGAATTAATTTGCTACTTGCCTTCCTCAGGACTACTTTCATTATCACCATAAAAGTCATCTTTTATCTTTTTGTCCTTCTTCTCTTTCTTTCCACGAAATAGATTTACAGAAATCTGTGGGACAATCGGTTCCGCAACATCTCGAACTGACGGATCAGGTGGAATTTCAGGGAATGGTGGCATAGGACGATATCCTGCACACGGCATATCCAAATAGTGAGACAAAGTTCCAAGTTGGAATTGTGACTCTTTGAATTTAGAGGTCAAAGTTGGTGCTGGCTTGGGTGCGAGAAATATTCTCTTAGCGAACTGTTGCAATTTTCTTTCGGGCTTTCCTTCTTCTTCAAAAATAAAAAATTTAAGGAAACGAGCTCTGTCTCTAATATCATAATTTTGATCGTATTTCGCCAATTGAAAGACGTATTGACAAAATGATTTAGTTTGACTCGGATTATTTAAAAAGAGTTTCACGGCAAGATTTAGCGTTTGTAGTTTTACTATATCCTGCTCATTTATAAAAGTCTTTGCCATTTTTCTGAGTACGTCTGGTGCAATTTTTGGTACTCGATCAGAATATTCACCCAGTAACCATAATATTGACGCTCTGGCTTGTGGAACTGTGATAAAGTCCATTAATTTTGCCATGTGAGCAATGATTTCTTTGTGTTCGTTCGGTTGAGTCTGCAGGAGTTTTTTTATGACAACAACACTTTCAGCTACAACGGCCTCTAAAAATAAAATAATTTTTGTTTTTGATCAACTAGAATTTGAAAAAATTAAATATATTAATTAAGGTACTATAAATACTGTAAGAAACTCACCGTCCCTATTGCTAAGCAATGAAACTAATCCATTGAGACAAGTATCGGTCACTTCCTTGATGTTACTTGCACATCTACCAATTGCTTGAATGCTGGCCCCAACAAATTCCTTATCACTACTTGAAATGTAAGTCTGGAATTCCCTCAATATGACGCCAATACTTGTTTCAGTAGCTAGATTTGTTAGAATATCTAATTTGAGTAATTTTATGTGGGTTGGATCTGAAGTTCGTACAAAGAAGGACTTTAAAAAAGGTTCAAACATCCCCTGGAAACAGTATTAAATGCTCTAATTAAGAGTTCAATTAATATAAGTATATCAGATTTTAAATTCTGAGTTTGAAGTCCTCAAAAATTACATTACCTTCCGAGTAATTGATATACTGGCGATGCAATGAAGCACAATACTTTGCACTTCACGATGACTACGTAGTAATCTTATTAATGCTTTCGCAGCTACCATAACTTCACTTCGAGGAGCTGCATGATGATATAATTGAGCAACACACATAACAACAGATGCATTTCTACTTTGCAAAAGTGGCTTGGTATTTCTCAATAACAAACGATGATCTGGATCTAAAGTAAATTTAGGTTTCTTTAAGCTAGACGAATCAGTATCAGAATCATAAAAGGAACGATTTTCATCATCTTCAAGATCCTGGAAATAAATATCATAAAGTTAAGCATTTTTTGAAACTTGATCAGAAAAATCAATTATTTGAGATAAAAAAACCTATCAACCTACATTCTGATTTGGATTAACGAACTGAGTCCTACAATATCTTGTCAGCATATTTACAATGACTACTTGTCCCCATTCATCGACATCCACTAACAAATTGCACAATTTCCTATAATTCTTGTGTATTAGATCTATCCGCTCTGGACAAACTTCTTCGAAAGCCATAACTGCTGAGCCAACGACGAGTGTTGTTTTGTCTGATAATAACTTTTCTAGAACACTAATAAGTTCATCTTTCTGTTCGGGATCTAAGGAGTACAATTTCGGAATAGCATGAGCTGCAGTTTTTCGAACATACGGAGACATATCGCTGGCTGAATCTTTAATAGCAAGCATAACAATTGGAACGATCATGGCTACTCGTATGCTGGAAAGAACTCTTAATGCACTGGCTCTTATAAGCTGATTCGGATCTTTCAATGCTCTTTGAAACGTGGATATAGATAAAAGAGCAAGATCTTGTTGATCCTCTGCATAACGAACTAAGTAGACGTAGACTAATTTCTTTACTTCGATATTTTTTGAAACGACGTTCTTTACAACTGCTGGAAATAAGTCGGAGGCATCTCTTCCTTTTGCGACCATCTAAAAAATATTTGACAATAAATGCTGTGTTTCGAAATTTGAATTTTTTAATCAACCTAGTTCATTGGGTCTAGAATAAATTAGTAGATTTACCCCAATTATACGCTTCATTGCTTCTAGTTTCAATCCATCTTTATTGCTGTCCAGCATTTGTTTCAAGTCATCGTGCCTGAATAAAGAAAATCATTAATATGATCAAATGAGATTAACGTTATCTTTTATGGGTGTTTCGTTAGGCCACGAAAGGAGCAATACAACATTGCCAGGCTACGATTCATTTTGTGGGCTAAATAGGCAGTTTTCAAAAATTAAAAAAAATTACAGATCGAGCATATATAATTAATAATAAGAATTACAATATAATAAAGCAGCACTAAAATAAAACAGGGGGACGAATGGGTATGAATAAATAACCTAAAAAACAATTCTCTTAATGATTCTAGACTGCGGATTCTTACATTTTTTAATAATCTTACTTTTTGTAATCGGAGTGAAAAAATCCACCGGAAGCAGGATCCGTGCCCAATTCTGGTTCTCCAGCACTGGAGGGTCTATCATTGCTATAAGACCCTCCATTATTCGACATTGTGTTTGCCGCTGCAGTTAACATTATTGTAAAACAAATGATCTGTCACATATAAAATCACATATAACTGTTTAGTACTTCAAAGCATACTATTTTCATAGCAATTAATTAATAACTGTACAAACAGCTGTTGATTAACCTTCCAGATTCAACATCTACAACTCACCAACCAACTAGAACCAACCACAAATGCAAAGTGCAACTGTATAACAATTGAACACAATCGCGACAATCACTGACATTCACACAATCACAAATTTAATCATAGAATGTATTACTATTGTAGATAAGAAACTCGACTATCAAAAACTCAAATAATTTTTTTTTAAGTTTCAGCATTAGCAATATTTTATCTATGTACAAATTTGTTAATTTTCATCACCTTTTAATTAATTATAATAGGCTCATTGATCAAGTTCTGCAAATTCTTTAAAAATAATAAATTTAAGTTTATAGAGGGCACATCATACATGAATATTTTCGTATAGCTACTTTCCCTTCTATGTATCTATCTCCGTGGATGTATCCAACTTTGACAAGTAGCAATATTGTGTCAATTTACATTTGTTTTTTAACACTTTACAGATATACGTTTCAAGACTGACAGTAAATTTTCCATAACTCTATAAAATGGTAAGTGTTTTTATTAATGCTAATCATTTTTATCAAGTTTGACATTCATATTTTTTATAAAATGTACTTATCTGCTCCATTATTAGACTATAGTAATTATTCACGCTTCAGCAAGTTTGTTTTGTTTAACATATACAAATACAAATATTTTTTAAATATTGCAATGTGTATATAAATTTTATTTAATGAATTTTTAACATTTTCGTAGCCCTATTCTTTCAAAACCAAATTTTAGTTATAACATGTATTACACAGACAGATATAGCACAATTTTTTTCATTTGCCCATATTCAATTTCCATTGAGATTGTTTTTATAAAAAAATCTTTGTATATTTAGATAAAGAATACCTCTAGTTTATAAATATTTTGAGTACTTGAATATGTAGTTTATGAATATTATTCTATTTTTTATTAAAATATAAAATTTTTTAATGTATATTATTAATGACAAAAGGAATTATAAACACCCTCATTTTCACTGTTTTAGTCTTCCAACAAGATTTGTGACATAGAAGACGACGTTAAGGATGCTCTAAAAAAGTTTCGTTTCCGTAAAAGTCAAACAAATGCTGCTCTTATACGTAAGTGATTTCACATCAGATTAAATATACGATTATACGTATATCATTATAAAATATTATATAAATTAATTGAAACAATTCTATATTTACAGTGAAAGTAGATAGAGAAAAGCAAAAGATTTGCATCGACGAGCAGGTTGAGGTAGCTAAAAATATTATTTGTTATTAAAAAGTAAACCAGTAGAACATTGATAACAATTTCTACTTGTTGGACAATCTTAAACTCGAAAAAACTTCTACAGTACTTATTTCTTTTAAATAGGATATTGAAATGGATGCAGTTCAAGATCTTATACCTGCTCATCAGCCAAGATATATCGTTTATAGCTACAAAATGGAGCACGCCGATGGTCGAGTTTCCTTTCCAATGTGTTTCATTTTCTACACACCAAGAGACATCCAAATGGAATTGCAAGTTCTCTATGCAGGAATGAAACTTGTACTGCAAAGAGAAGCCGAACTCACAAAAGTATTTGAAGTACGTGAGTTGGAAGAATTAACCGAAGACTGGCTGAAAGAAAAATTAAGTAGATAGAAGAAGCTATTATTGATGTTTTCTAAACTTCTATACACTGTCGTTTTTATTACATTTGAAAACATAATAACATCGCATTCTCTTTCGTATATTGATAAAATAGAGAAGCAATTTTATTACGTAAAAGCACGATGCGATTTGTTAAGTGCTATTATTGATTATAGCTTTAAATATATTTATATATAGATATTCAGATTATTATGGTGATAGTTGGATAGAATATCTTCTAATTCTTTCATTTTTTTATATTCAGTATCATTCTTTAGAACTAAGATTTAAACTTTCGTTTTGAAGGGTATCTTCAATCTGTTTTGGATCCGATTTTTTACTTAATTGTTATAGTTTGCGAATAAGCAATTATGTCAAGAAGAATCTTATCTGTGATTATATATACACACACAGAAAGTTTTAATAATATTTCTTAAAGATTTAAGATGATTTTCAAAATCATTCCAACTCCAATCATTTTTAGTCTGCAGAATAGAAGAATTTCAGAGTTTTTGAAGTTTCTTCAATTTTCTCGCAATCGTCCAATGTTGTCTCAGTGTTAAACTGTATTACTCAGATACTATATAAGTTTTTCTAAAACTCCAAATGTGAGTTAATTTTTGGGGATATATTTCACCGTGAATTTATTAATGTATTATTGATTATAGATCAAGAAAAAGATGTTGTTATAAGCGTATTTATTAAATTGAATTTATACTCTTTTGGATCAGAAATTGCAGAAACCCATGCAACTAGTCAGTAATCAGTGTAGACAAAGACAAGGAAATATTTTATAGATTCTGTAATATTGAAGTATGTATGTTGCTTATTGATTTTTATGGTGATGAAATAAAAATTTGTATTTCTTTGCTAATTTTTAGAGTTATTGTTTGTTGAAAAATTAAACCCTTTTGACTATTTCTAATAAAGAAAAAATTTAAATAATTTATCTTCAGTTTAAATTTGAGTATTTGAAAATTGGCGGGCAATAAGTTGTCCAAAAAAATAAGTTTCAAAAAAAAAATTGACCAATTACAAATACATCTAAAAAATGTTCTAACGGAAATTTGTGCTGTAATTGGCTTTCCGGAAGGTATTGAATTGGATCTATGGGACGGTGTGTTCAAAATGGCCTCGGTTTGGTGGTTTGGTGTTGGTGCTAACGAAGCTTGGTGCGTGTTTGATGTGATTGTTGTCATTTATACGACTTTTATTTCTTTTTTGTAAGAAAAACAATCATTTGAAAATCAAATCTAGAGAAACAAATATCACGAACACTTTGTAAATAGTGAGAAGAATGTAATATAATTGTTTCACGAGATAAATTGTTTGAAGAATAAAAAATGTCTTATTCTGTAAATGTCTCGGTCGAAGCACCGATTGAGAATTTGATTCAAGAAATCACATATGATGGCCAAGAAATTTATCAAGCGTAAGTTTACAATTAAAATATGTCAATAAAAGACGCATTCTATCTGCTAATGTATCTCGTTGAATCTAAATTTCTCTGTCATTTGTGTCAAATAAACTTAAAATAAGATGTATTTCAGAACTCTAATAACACCACATTTTTCAGACCCCTAACTTTGTCAGAGAATTTGGCTAAGATCGCCCAGAAGATTGATTTTAGTAAAACTAATGGCGATGATGTTAAAAAGGAACCATCTGAGAATGGAGGCAAGGATGAAGAAGCAAAGGATACTTCTGCTCAGTCCACTTTGTGGCCTTGGGATACGGTCAGAAACAATCTAAGGTTCACCACCAACAAAAACTGTTTTTGTGAAAAATATAAACAAACGTCTGGTGAATTTTAATAACTGATAATAACAATACATTTTCGATACAGGAACGCGTTAACAGAAGTGTGTGTGCTTGCCGACGTCCTTTCAATAGCTCGAGAAAAAAGGTACATGGTTTTGGATCCAGTGCCACAAGAACCCGTAGAAGTCAAAGCAATTGTCCAAGTTTATGGCAGAAAAAAAGCACTTTCTGGTGCAGCTCAAGTTCTCATGCAGGGAGCTGAGAGACTGAAAAATTGCCAAAACGAATTGGCGAGGAATCGCACGACTCCTAATTTCCATATTGAGTTGCTGCGACTTCGTCAGAACTGGCGTCTTAAAAAAGTTTCCAATTCCATAATCGGAGACTTGAGCTACCGTACTGGTATGTTTCATCAATTTTCATTAATTCGTCATTGGTAGTTATTGCATTTGGATTTATTTGTGCATTCAGGCAAAAGGAACATTGCCTATTGATTCTGTCTGCTTTTAATTTAAATATATGTAAGCTAGTTAAATCCCTTATTACTTGTTTAAAATGTAAATTTGTTTATTTCAATGAAACAGCGGGATCGAAATATACGCAAACAGGAATGTTTGAAGTTACCAAAGCAGAGGAAGAAGAAGACATCAGTACAAGTCCGCCTGCTTCTCCCAATCCGAATGCGATAACTCCTGCTGTACCTTCAAGTAGCAAGCCATCAGCATTACGTGTCACTATTCCTAGTGAACTTCAAGGAGTTGCATACATCGAGGTCTTGTGCCAAAAAGGTATTTAAATTCATAAAATGTACAATTATTATATAACTTATATATAATCTTATAAATCGAACTTGACATGAATTTTACTTTAGATCAAGAAGACTTGTGCAGCGCAAATATTAGTCTCCTAAACAACAACACAAATAGTACAAACAATACAAATTGGCAACAGAAACTAGAGGCTGCACAAAACGTTTTATTTTGTAAAGAGCTGTTCAGTCAATTGGCAAGGGAAGCAGTTCACTTACGAGCTCCTATTCCTCACATGGTAGTTGGAAATCAAATTATGGCAACGGTAATACTTAAAATTTTCAAAAAATTTCATATAATTATATATATACTTCCTGTTTTAAATAATATTGATGAATTATTAAAATTATTTGCAGGTTTTGCCAGGAATACAACTGATAATTGGATTATGCCACAGTACCGGCAACGATAAGAAGTCCTCAGCACCTCCGGCTCACAAAACCGATCACGATCATGTACTCGAACATTCATTGCATCAATTATTGCGTGAAGTTCATCATAAAAATACTCATCATCCATTCCCTCATCCATCGTCAGGTCCACTTGGTCCAAGTAAACGCAGATGTCTCGCAGGTCCGAGCGCAGCTGATAGATACGAACTCATTGAAATGACCAAAAGTCAAACACTATTAGAGCAAATTATCCAACAAGCCCAACACTTCTTTATGCGTCTACGAACAGAATACGTTCTAGATACAATAGCAAAGGAAGTTAAAGATCCTCTAATTGTTTCTCACTGGAATGCTCTGAATTCACCGACTCAATCTTGTGTAAAGATTAATATTCTAACTCACGGTTATGACTCCTTATATCGTACATCTTTGGTTGTACATGTTGGTGAAAAATCTCTCAAGTGTGTTTGTAGGGATGGTAGAGTGATGCATATGAGCTACGAACCTCAAGAATTGCGCGACTTAATCTTCTGTCAGATCCATCAACACCAAATAATTGCGGTTCAATCTTTAGCAAAGTGTATGGGTTGGCAGTTTCTCTCGAACAGTTCTCATCTAGGACTTGGGGCAGTGGAGCCTTTAGGGAATGCTAGCAGTTGTATATTAGCCTCTCCGATTGGTGACAGAATGATAGCAGTAAGATGCGAACCACAAAATGGCATTCAAGTTGCAATTGCTCACTCGCCGAGAAAAGACTTCTTCCCTGGTCAATTAGTGCGAGAAAGAAAGTGGGAAAACCTCGGAGGCTCCTTCAAAGAAGTCAGGTGGGACAAAATGGAAGGCAAGAACTTTTTGAACAAGATGGAACTACTCATGGCTTCTCTCACAAGCTCTTAAAACTTTACGGAAAACAGTAAACAGGGTGTTATGGTTAAACTGATAGTGAAGTTTAAGTTCTAAATATGGACATGATTGTTAGGTAGGCTAATTGAGTGTTTTAATTAGATACAAATACAAATCAAGTACTACTTAATTATAAATTTGTCAAGTTTATAACAGTTTATTGTTTATAAAAGAGACTGATACGAATGATACATTAGTTGCAATGACGGATGTAAAAGTAAAAGTGATTAATTAAAGAAATTTAATTTTTACAAAACACGAGAATAGTGCATTATATATTGTCTTTAAAATTTCTTACTGCAAACGAACTTCATTCTTACAATATTTTTAAGTAACATAAAAAGAAAATTCAATAAATTTACGATTTCGAAAATATTACAATATTCTTCAATTATTCCTGTATTTAATAACATCGTTTAAAGTAGTATAATTAAATAATCAATCGTCAAATACTGGGAAATAAAATTAATTGATTTGCGATCTTGACAATCTAACTATGTAAAATAAATAAATTTTTTTTCATTACAAATCTATCAATCTGATTTGATGAAACTAATTCAATAAAACTAATTATGAATATGTAATAGATATGACAAGATCACAATTTCTTAAATCTTTCCACTTTTCACAATAGCTTATTCTACGAAATTACCATACATACAATTAAGTATAATCATGATTCATGTCTTAATCTAAACCAACTGCATTCAATTTCCTAATTCTTTAAATTTTCAGACTTTAGATTAACATACAGTCGGAATAAACTTATCTTTCAGAGATGGTACTTGCTACACTTATAATTAGATACTTCAAATTGTAGTGGTTCGGATTGAAATCTCGGCATGGATAACGCTTTAAATTATTTTATGTTCTGCAGTTTCTTTTCATCATTTGATTATTTATTATTCTAAATTCATTTCTTAATAAAGCAATTGATTAAATTCTGTCTTTTACCACCAGCTACTTTAAAGGCAAGTATAGCTGTAATCAAAAGAACTATGTACGCCGCTGATAAACTAATTGCTTGATAACCTATTCCGTTTAATAAGGTCATGGCAGAAACAAATAGGTGAGAACCAACCACCCACGTAATTTGTCCCCAGTTTTTGTTATCAAGGGCGGAGAAAAACACTACACCCCAAAAAGTATGTAGTAATATAAAAGCTAGAGTTGTAGCAGCGGATATTATAAAAAAGAATTCGTTGCCTTGACGAAGGCCCATGGTTCCAGGTCCTACAGCATCTGCCAAAACATTCACCAAAGCAAATGCACCACTCATTAGTCCAAAACCTAGACCGCAAACATATGCGAAAATGTGTCTGCTGTCGGCAACATGAGCCGTTGTCACTTTTTCCAGACCTCTTTCAGCTTTACGGAGAATCCAGTAGAGGAGGTACCTGAAAGAAAAAATTGTATAACTGAATGTAAAATTAATTTGAACAAAATTGCAGATACATAATATAAATAGAATATTTAATATTGTAATAGCTATAAGCTTATTCCTATAAAGACTTCTGTTTTTTAACTTAAGATTGTTAAAGTACTGTGAAAATAATTGAGTCCTGTCAACAATGAAAGTATATACTTCATATAAGTTTTAAAAACTCATTAAAATAAATCTCCTTTGTTTCAAAGCAACTAAACATTACTCTAAAGCTTCCTGAATAATAAAAATCTTCAAACAAAATGTAAAATAATTGTTAAAATCACCTGAACACTTCCTGGAAGATGACAGAATATACGAGTCCAATGGCAAGATAGGTCCTTAGCGGAACAATTGCATACCAGACTATCGAAGATACTAATAGTGAAGATAACCAGAAAAATGCACTAGCTATTAGTATAATAATTCTAATAGGTTCTACAGCAACAGTCAATGCAAACATTGATAAAGGAGGTCCAAAAGCTAGAAAAGTACATCCAAAAAAATCCATAAGAGTCATCTTGAAAATTTTTTTAATAGACAATCACGGTTGTTATTGTTGCACAAGACTTTTTACTTCAATGTCTAATCGCACTAACTTTTCAATTTGAACACATTGTACTTTACATATTCAGTATTTATTTTATAAAATGGAAAATACACACAAGTTTTTAAAATCATGTCATATGTACTGTCGCGTCAGTTACACCACTGATTAGTCGCGCACCTAGACGCATAACTCGAACGATTCTTTCTCTATAAAGTCAGATTCACAACCCTTATCCAGTTTGAACCAATCAAAATAGACTTTTTTACCGCGAAATTTTAAAAGCCTGTCATTTTCTGACACTGACGCATGTAGTTGTTTCATAAACCATAAACAAGCTAATAAACAATTACAGCGTTTAATTTATCGAAAAAAAAACAATTAAAACTTTATAGGGTGTTTAATAGTCTTTTCACTAATGAAATAATAGTCCAACTAGTCCAACAAAAGGTATTTATATTTAAAATTAAATTTACAATATATATTATATACATAATACATTAACGAAAACACATTAATCTTATTATTCTTAGTTTAGGTCTTTTAAGAGTCCATATTTCCAATTAATTCGAACCACTGCCTAAGAGCGTCACTCAAGATATCAGGCAATGCATTTATATCCCTTAGTATCATGTAGAAAGGAAATGGAAAACGTTCCATGTAAGAAAACACTCCTTGCAGTTTTCCATTTTGAAAAACTGGCTGTCGAATATCCAGTATGGATTCCTGTAATACGATAATTAAATTAATTCAATATAAACATTTTTATTGTGAGATTGACCTGATCAAAAATTGTAAATGATCTAGATATTAAGATTAATTGCTAATATAGTTTTACCTTATTTGATGGATTGTCAATAATGATGAACACTATGAAGACTCCAGCTAATCTCGCCCTGCGAATGGCGTGATTTACTTTTTCTGCTCCTTCTGAAAATACTCCTCGACCATCCGACAATATAACAAGCAATTTAGCATTCTCTACTGCATCATTTTGCCCATTAAATGCATCCATACTGTAGTTTATCAATTGTCCAACCATAGTCTTTTTCTGTTCAAATCTCAGTTTCTTCATTAATCTGTAAAAAATTAATAATCAAGTTAATAATATCAACATCAATAATCTCGTTGGAATTAGAATTTCTTCTTTTTGCTATTTTATCAAACATTAAAAAGAAAAAAATTAAAAACATGAAAGAGTAGAAAACTGACCTTGCTCCGCTTTCTTGTGTGAATACTTCCTCAAGAGGATGAAGAATATTAATACTTTCACCAAAGCTAATTACACCTAGCTGTCCAGCTTCCAGGTACATCATAGCTTTGCTTATTAAAGAAAGAGACTCGAACGCAATTTCTTTGGAATCATTATCGATCATGCTGCTCGAATCATCAATTGCTAAAACAATCTGATAGTTTCTCTTAGAAGGTTTTGTTCTTCTCAGCCAAATTTTATCTTTCCTGAATTGACTCGCTATGTATGGAATAATCTTTCGCATGTTAATTCTCTTTCCAGTCCTATAGTCTCCTTTTAATCGTGAAGCTTGAGTTGGTTCCAAAACCAATCTGAGTTTTTCTGCAAGCTCTCTTGCTGAAGAATCAGTTATTGTGCTTACATCATTCCAAGCAGCTATTGCTTCCTCCGTTGATGGTTCAGATGTCCATTGTTGAAGTGCTTGCTTAACTTCATTTCGTTTTTCTTCAACTCGTGTTGAATTAAAAACACTATCACTCAGTAAGTTTGAGATATTTGTATAGAAAGCTGAATCAATTCCTCTTTCTATCTTCGTTGTATCTACAGTTTGAATATCAGAATCCACCTCCATTGGTCCTGTTTCATTCGTTGACTTCGACGATTTTCCTTTACTTTTATCTTCGCTGTTTGACACCTGCTCCGGTTTCTGTATTTGATCTTGCGGAAGACTTTCTTCTTCTATCACTTCATCCTCATGAAGCATGTTTACATCTATTGGCTCTTCAGTATCTTCAGTATCAACATCCATTGAAATTTTGGTCGCTTGTTCCTTCACCTGATCTTCTGTAGCTGCGTCGATTGCATAGCGATTGAAACTTTCCTTATTATCAACGTGTCGGTATTCCATATCTTGATTAGCTTCTTCTTCATCTAGTTGATTATCATTGTCAGCATCCATATCTTCCTTTCCATCTTGACGTTCTTGAATACTTGTCTTCGTTTTCTTTACATGCGGTTCATGCTCATCCATCAAAGTTGTGTTCCTATTTTCTGTTTCTTTGGGAGACTTTCTCTTCTTCTTTTGGTTTGCTTCAGTATTTTTTTGGTCAGTCTGCGCTCCATCTTGTAAAGAAGCTTCAGTATTTCCCATGCCTTGATCCGATCTTCCAGTACCAGAATCATTTTGCGATTCTTGAACGTTTTCTTTTTGCGAGAGATTTTTATCTTTTTCTAATCCACTAATAACTTCGTCTTGAGTTCCTTCTGTACCGACATCTACTTGCATGGCATTGTCCCTTGATCTTTTAGTATCTTCAAGGTCGGGTACAGTTTGTTGGTCACCTTCTTCATTTTCCTCAGTAATAGCTTCTGGTTCTTCATTCTTTCCAGATTCTGTTTGTATTGGAACGGCTTCAGCATTTTTGTCAGAAGGTGATTCATCCTCACTATCAACATTAGAACCATCCTCATCACCTTCTTTATTTTCCGCATCTTCTTTGTTTTCATCCTCGTTTGCACCATCTTTTTCAGTTTCATCTTCAGCTGGCAAAGTTGGTTCTTTCATATTGTCGATATCAAATGCATCCTCATCCTGTTGTCCCTGATCCTCTCCACCTTCTCCATCGTCCAAATTCATGTCATCTGGCAAATCAAGGGCTTCTGGTTCTACCTCTGGTTGTTGTTTGCCGTGATAAGGATCAATCTGATCGTCGTTAATATCGGGTTCGTTCATTTCTGATATCTCTTCCTTTTCTTCAATATCTCCAGTTTCTTTAGACTCCTCAGGTAACCCTTCCTCATTTTCTTTCGCACCCATTGTTTTATCGTCAAGTTCCTCTCCTCTTCCACTTTTACCGTCTTCCTTGGCATCATTATCTTCAGCCTCCTCATCCTCATCATCACCCCAGATTTGTTCGTCTTGTTGTTCTGCCCCTTCTTCCGTTTCACCCATTTCCTTATCCAAATCTCCATCATCATCATCGCCCTTTTCACTTTCGTTCTCTCCTTTCTCAATATCCTGCATTTTACCTTCAAAGTCTTCTGACATGTTGATTCCATTTTCTTCTTCCGCACAATCCTTATCTTCCGAATCATTCTTTTCCTGGTCTTTAGGCTGTGCTTCTTCTAACTGATCTTCACTTTCAATCCTGTCAGAAACATCCTTAACTCCTTCTTCATTACTCAATCCCATTCCTCCATTATTCGAATTTTGTTGCGAACCTTCTTCACCGTCAGCGTCTGCATCAAGGTCAAGATTCTTTGGTATGCAAAAGCCATTCATAGCCAAGTCTAAGAAGACATTCAATTGTAAGTGCAACATTTTGGATGTTAATCGCAAAGCAGCAACTTGCTCGTTTAAATAAAATTGAACATATAGTAAATATTGTTCAAGCAGTGGCAGACATTTCGCAATTGCTTTGAAATGCAAATTTGCACTTACAGCGTCTAGTTTGTATATATTCAAAAGTAATGTATTAAACATTTCTGCAACATCATCTAAATTCAAATCTTCAATATTTGTTTTCAAAGATTTGATTAGCATTTCGCTAAGAGAATTTTTCTTTAATTGCACTGATTCTTCATCAGAATTTTTAATTCCTACATTCACTTTATTTTTACTTCGAATCACTCTTACCGCAACACGAAGCACATCGGTCAACATTTTATCAAAATCAGATACTTTGTTACTACTTGAAATTTGCATCTCTTCTTCACTACTAACTTTTATTTGAAGTTCGTCGAAATCTTGGATACTTGCAGATATTTCTTTGGCAATGAACTGAATGCTTTGAATAATCGGATGGTTTAATCCTTCAGTAGCACCAAACGTCGTTCCAATTTCAATCAGTGTTGAATTCATATCCTGAAGGCCTTTGTAACTTTTACGTAGATAGTTGAAATGTTTGGACGTAAAAACTTGAATACAATCCACGTAGTTGTCCTCATTTTCAAGAGCATTATCCACATTTTGAAAGACAGAATCAAATTGATCGGAGATAACTCGTGTTGAGAGGGAACAATCTTTGATTAGAGAATTTACTTTCTCCCATGCAGAATCTTCTTTCGTAGCGTTAAGAATAGCCAAGGTGCTTGGTTCAAGATCGTAGACCTCATTTTCATCCATATCAGATGTAGCTGGACAAGCTCGCAAGTAAAGCTGTAACTGTTCCAAACTTGGTTGCAAAATTAACAACAATCGCTTCAAAATTTTAGCCATTAAAAGCAACTCGCATTGTTTTGGAAGTTTCATATTCTCCTCTCCATTTATTTCCGCTAAGCTTGAGACTTGAGATCGGAGAGCAATGAAGTGTTTTACTTTCTTAGTGAGAGTTTTCTTTTGTTCGTTTGCCATTAACATCATGTGCGCCGAGTATCCTTTGAATCGCTCAACATTTAATGGTCCCAAATCTTCATGTGCCTTCGACAAGTGTTGATTCAAGGCTATAAATTCGGCAGTAGCTTTGTTATAATAGTTTTCGCAACCTTTCCACTGTGAGAGCATCCACTTATCAGCAGCAGAATAAAAGTTTCTCAATGCTACGTCCAGATCCAAGGGAGGTACCATCAAATCTATCACTGTATTCTCGTTGTTCTTCCATGCTAAAATACCAATTCGGTATGAAACCCCTGCATGTGCTATTAGTTTAAAGTAATCAGATAGAGCCTTTTTCTTCTGTTGTAAAACACTCTTTGCGTGTGATATTTGCTTGGGCTTCGGTAAACTGGCATCAATTTCTATTTTTTTTAAATCAGCACTACGTTCCATGTATTCGTTGATAAATTCCTCTAATTGCATTCGCAATTCCAAATACTGAGAAGACGATATTTTATTTTTCAGCTGCGTCATTATTTGACGTAGATCACTTGCTTTTAGAATGATTTTTTGTTTTGGGTACCTTATTTCAAGTTTCTTTGCTGTCTCGTCTGAAACTATAAATATATCTGAATCAATCACATTCTTCTCATCTCTGTTGGCAGCTTTATCACTCATGAGACTGCTGGTTGTTGGCTTTACAAATAAGCAGGATGCTACATTTTCTCTCAATCCTTTTTCAAATTCCTTAATAAATTTGAACAATGTTCTGTGAGTTTTAGCTATGGTTTCCTTCACTGCCCAGTAACTGATGTCGTTCCAGCGAGTTATTTTAACGAAATCTTTCAGTTTCCTCTCAATCGGGACTCTGATACTACTAATCTTCGTGTTAACTTCGTTCATGAATTGTTTGTAGTAATTGTAAACATTCCATGTAACTGCCAATATCTCGTCTCTTTCTGAACATGGATCAAAAAAGAAGGCATGACAGTGGAAAGTTAAGAGCAACTCGAGTCTGGCTTCAAATTCACCTAGAGGAGATTTCGATATGAAAAAGTGAAGGGTTTCTGCTAACTTATGAGGAGTGAGCTCATCTTCTTTCAAAAAATCCGGTTTATTTTCCAGATTGAGGTAATCAGGTTCTTCTTGAATGGAAGTCTTATTGATGTAACTTTCCAATAAAATGTAAAGCCAGAAACACCATTTTGCACTTTGTGATCTAAACCTTTGGGAAGCTACATTCAAACAATCCTTCCAGAAAGAGAGTTCAAGTTTTCTCCAAGAAAAAATTTGTTCTGTGAGGAGATTCATCTGATCGAAGAGACTAACTTGTTTGTGAGCATTTTCTTCCCACTCCTTCATTTTGATTAGTAGGAGTTCCAAACCAATCAAAAATCTTGAAAGTGAAGAAGTGATGGGAAAATGAAGAATTCTTTCAATCACGACGTTGATGCATTTCAGGGTTGGATGGTCGGGCCATTCATTTAAGAATATGCTTACCCTGTCAAAAATATTTCTGAGCAATTGTAAACATGAACTTACTTCGGAGACGTTACTATCTTTATAAAAATCGAAAGTAGTCTGCCGTTTTACTCCTATTTCTTCTCCCTGGCTCATACATCTTGTTATTTCGGTAAGCATATTTAAGCTGGGATATAAATGTTGAGAGGTTTCTGGGCTCAAAGAGGCTGTAGCGTTTTCTAATAAGAAGCCAACAGTATTATAGCGCATGACTAATGGCTCAATGTAGTCCAGATTTTCGACTTGAGGAGGTGGAGGTTTCAGCCAGTCAGAAGTCGTGCAAGATCTCAAAATGTTAGAATACAACCTGTGAACCATCTGAATTTCCTCACTTGAAACATAAAAACATTCGCGTACTTTTGCAGTGATTTTGGTTTCTTCGGTTTCCATATGAAACTCGGAATCAGTTTGTAAATCACTAAAATCTTGAATACCATGAGTAGGGAAAAGAGCCTGCAATTCTTGATTCACTTCTTCTTCTTCCTTTAACTGATCACCAAATATTTGAGCTTTGTTTTTATACATACTGTCTTCCTCGACTTGACGTTTTAAAACTTCTTGCTGTTGCTTCTTCCAAATTAAAATAATTTGATGCATCAAATCACTTAACTTATGCCACAAGGGCTTTGAGAGGCTTCCGTTGAGCAAAATGTGATTGTGCAATTCGTGTAAGCCAGAGAGAGTTATTTTAAATTGTTCTTTACATGAATCAAGCACGTTATCTATTTTTAAGTTTTTGTTTATAAGTTCTCTGGTGGACTTGGATGTGCAGTTGTTTGCTAACTCTAGTAAATTTAATTGTTTTGGACCAATCGTAGGATAAGAGACCAATTTTTCAATTAGCCCTTCGACAGTGGAGTCTTGATAACTAGTCCTAGCTATTGAAATTAATTTTTCTAATTCATTAACCATCATAGAAATTCCGCGTTTCATATCAGACAAGGCTGCAAGTGCTGGCAAAACCAGATCTGGATACGATGGTAAAAAGCGATTTTCGACTCGATCCATGAATTGTTCCAAAGATTCTTGCCATGTTTCCGCTTGGCAAACTATCCTTTCTGCTCTTTTAATGTCTGGTTTCATATTTTGATAAAAATTGTCAGCAGTCGTTTTAAGTGCACAAATGTGACTTCCGACTACCTCATAACTACTTAAAGTGTTTCGTAAATTTTTGAAATCTTTAGATAGATCTAAAAATTCGCTGTCGGTAGGTCGAAAAGCCTTTTTGCTTTTCAAATCATCCTTTTCAATAGTAATTTGCTTTATGGTTTTTTCTATTTCTGTGAAACGGGGATGTAAAGTTGTAAGCGATTCTGCATCACCCAGAAGACGAGATTGTAAAATACCAACATAAACGGTACTTTTGAAATCTCGAATATCTTCTTCAGCATAGCGAAGTTTTTGGTCTACTTTATACAAGGGATCTATGTAACCAAGGGAAGTAAAGAGAAACGTACGAAGGTAACCAAACAAAGTCCAAGCTTTTCCCCTTTGGAGAAGATTAAGGTCAGATTCTGATGAACTGTGTAAATCTTTAAGAATTTCTTTTAATTCTGTAAGAGGATTCCTTTCTGCCTTTATCAAGTTATCTAATTCACTTTCCAGATTCAGTTTTTCACTTAGCGAAATAAACTGATTGGAGCAGGTGAATAAAATCTTTTGATCATTTAAAAGACAGTCAAACTTTTCGGAATTGAGCGAAATACTATTTCTCCATAGCAAAGTTTTAAGTTTTTTAAGCTGAGAGATGCGTGCTTCATGTGTGCCAAGAGAAGGCATCGCAAGAGTAGATGAGTTCTTTTTGTCTTTGGATTTATTTAACAGCAACTCCAAAATCAAATTTAAAAATCCTGGTTTATAATTGGACTTTTCCATTTTCTGAAATAGAAAAAGTAGTAGTGAAGCAGTCATATAAAACAATACCGGAAAGTGACATTCATTTTTTTATTACTAGATAATCAAATAGATTTTGAAAAAATACCTGCAAGTTGACGATGGAAGTTGAAGTTTCCAAATCTTCCTTCGACATTCCTTCCCAGTGTGATATTCTTTTGTAATCGTTGATGGCAGAAGAGCTTCGAATGATCTTGGCTAGTAAATAAGTTAATGCAGGAACTAAACGACATATTTTTTCCGGGTCCTCCTTTATAACAAGAATAGCATTTGATATGGACAATACATCTACTGGTATGCTTGGAATTTCTGCCCACTTTTGCCACAATTGTGTTGTAACGTTGAAATCTTCACTGTCTTCGTACACTTTTTTAAATGCCACTTGTTGAACATTAGAAGTCAAAAGGTGGAACATATACTCATAAAGAGGCCACAATTGAAGATTAGTTGAAAGTCCTGCTAATTCTGTCTGGTTGAATGATTGTAATGGATTCAATACTTCCTTCATCGGATCTTCATGTACTAAATCCAAATGATTGACTTCACAGAACTCCTGTATTTTCAAAAGATCTTGATCCACTTCTTCGAAAGAGTTGGTTGTGAAAAACGTGTACCACAGTGAAAGTACATGACGTCGTGCTTTCAAGCCTTCAGTAGACAATAAAGCTACCAAATTTTTTTCAAAGTCTTCGTGTTGACCAAGACTCTTCCACGGTTTCAAGTAACGCGTAACTTTTGCGAGTATCGAAAATGAGCTTGCAATAAGTTCTGAAGGATGTGGAAGTGGTAGACACGTAGAAGCTTTAAATTTTTTTGCTACTTTAACAACTGGATCGTATTGAGAAAATAAACTTTGGTTAATGTCATCTATCATTTGAAACAATCTCCCGATCTTCATTTTAGAATGTTCACTCAATTCAGAAAACATTCCAACAAAGATTTTCATAAATTTTACTATCCATTTGTAGTGCACTTTTAATAGTAAACTTATCTGCCTCAGATTATTGGAACTTGACTCTGAGTTCTCAATTTTCAAAAGTAGATTCCCTAACTCGGAATATCTTTTGTACCATTTTAGGTTTCGTCTCAGTTTTACATAATCAGTCGCTTTTAGTGTGAGGTATTCTTCTCTGAGCAAAGAGTCGATGCATTGTCCAACTTGACTCGTGAAGGCCGTGAAATTTGTTATAAGTGGTTCATCTTTAACAAGCGGGGTCAGGGTTCCTGAAAATTAAAAATATATAATTTAAGATAATGATGTCTAGATTTAGATGATTTCTAAGGTGAAAGTTTAAATACTTACCATTCAATACTGCTGTTGAATATCGTTTAAGAGATAATCCACTAAGCGATTCTTTCTCTAAATCCTCCTGATGAATCATTATCCAATAGAGTAGCAGTGCTAATCTGTTAGCATCATAAGCATATTTTTCCTTAACTTCTCTTGTAACAGTCCGCGGTAGTTGAGACATATCCCAAGGCAATTCTTCATTTAAATTCTCTAATTCGAAATTTGAAACTTCCTCTCTCAATTTTTCACACACGTTAACCATTTGTATACCTTCGATATTCATTTTTGTCACGAGCCATTGATGTCTTAAATGGACGTCATTCTTTGAAGACCTTTCATAAAATTCTAATAGTAAGAAGGACAACATGTTATAAACAATAGCACTTTCCACATCTTCAAAATGATCCAAGTTAAAAAATTTCATTAAAATTTCCAAAGTTAGCTTAGCATTATCGAGACTTCTGCTCTTAATAAAGTAATTAAGTAGAACTCCTTCTTGCTTTATGACTGCCAGTTTCGAGTTCTCCAAATAGTCCGCAATTTTCCAGGTTATTGTACTCAGATCAACAGATCTTTCCTCTGAATCAGTAGAATCCTTCAACTGATTCAACGACTCTCGAATCAAAGATACAAGTCGTTCTTTCGTTTGTTGCTGACTTATTGCTCGAGATTTCAAATATACATCTTCACAACTTGTCTCGAAAGATGGTATTAATGGAAATCCTCTTGAAATTTGCTCGCTTATCAAAAAAGCCGACTGAAGCAGCTGAATAACATTAAATGTCTCTGTCGTTGATTCATCTTGTGATATTTTTTCGTGAATTTCGAGTAAAGTATCTTGATGCTTTTTGTTAACAAGACCAGAATTGAATAACATTGATCTTACATCAAGTTCCACGCACGTTTTTGGGCTATCGAGTAAGTAGATTTCTATCCCTCGGTTTCGCATTGCTCTCGAAATCTCTCCGTACCTTGGATCCATTGTCAAAAAGAGCCTAAAATTTTTGTGTGGCTTAATAGTCATTATATTCCCATCAATTCCAGTTCCTCGTTCGCCTATCGTAAGTACGCCATTCGGTTCCAATAAACCGTTAAGCCTGTCCAATAAAGCAGGACTGCAAAAGTTAACTTGATCAATTAAGAGCCAAGATCCATCCTGCAAACACTTTACGAGCAGACTGTCCACCCACTCGAATTTACCTCCGGCGTTCAAACAAGTCTCTTGCTTTACTATACTTGAAAGACTTTTCAATTTATCCGCTATTTGATCCAGTTCCTCCAAATGGAAACCTAGCTTTTTAGTGTTAGAAATTAAGCCGGATAACGACTCGAGCTTTTGTAAAAATAAAGCCGTTTCCATACCAGACGTCAATGATTCGTAATCACCAAAAACAATATTTCGTACATCTTCTAGAAAACTATGGTAGACCCTGATTTCCTCAATATTCTCTTTGCTCAGCTTTGTTTTCAGCACATCGATCACCAAATTCTCTGTATGCTCAAAAAGCTGCTCGAGATGTCTGTTGTAGTCAGTTTGTTCAAATCCACCCAGAATTTCATTTGTGTCCATCGCAGAATTGACGACTACTGTTTTTAATTTCTGCCCTGCCAGTTGGCTAATCACGCGAACAACGCTGCTTTTTCCACTGCCTGGTCCGCCGACAAGAATTGACATCCAATTCATGTTGATGCATTGCGCTAGACTCTTCAGGGTTTTCATTTGATCACGCAGCAGCAACATGCCCTCTTCATAAGCTGATGATTTATTTCGATCTAAAATTGTATCACCGAAATATAATTTGTCATTCGTGACATGCATAATCGGCTGGTGTGCAGGGAGTGGATATTTATCCACTGGAAATAGTTCTCTGTATATCTCGCGAACTTTGTCCTTATCAGTCTCAGTTCGCATTCTGTCTACGTATATCAATTCCATAGAGGATCCGGGATTATAAAACATGTCCTTCTCATCAGAATCACTCTCAGCTGAAAATATAGTTGCTTCACACCATCTGATAACGTCTCGCAAGTTCATTTCCCAAGGAGATCCGTTTAGACCCCAAAGAATGCCGGCTTCGGTCGACATTCTTGAATTAAATTCAACCATCTTATGTACCAAATCCTGCGGCATTTCTGGGAATTGAGAGGTGCTTATAACTTTTAAATCCTTCTCTGTTAATGTGCTTACGTAAACCTGTGTAAATCGATTGAGGAACGATTTTGGCAATCCTCTTCTTGCTCCTCCCTGCCTCATTGGATTCTGACAAGCAAAAAATTTAGTTCCAGGCTTAACAAAGAATGTCTTGCCAAGTTCTGGGATGAATAGTTCTCCCCGATGGTCAAAACAGGCGTTCAAGCTCTCAAGTACAGCCTGTGAAGCTAAATTCAACTCGTCCAGCAAAATCCAATGACCAGCTCGTAAAGCGCGTAAAAATGGTCCATCCCTCCAGGAAAATTCACCTCCTTTACCACCTTCAACAGGAAGATCCGTTCCAAAAAGATCGCAGACATCGGTCTGATCACTCAAGTTAATTCTAAACAAAGAATGTCCGGAGGCTTTAGCAACTGCAGAGACTAAACTTGTTTTACCAACTCCTGGACTTCCTTCCAATAAAATAGGCTTTTTTATTTGCATGGCTCTCAAGAGTTTTAGTGTATTTAGTTTTGTCGTCGGTGCTATAAATGTGAATTTTTCTCTATTTTCAGAATAGTCAGGACCTTTCTCAATGAAGAAGGGTTCAATACCGAAGAATCCTTCTGTGTGGACTTTCAAATCCGCAATAGCTGATAAGTTTTCTATTCTAGGGCAAACTCCCAGTAAATTTTTTAACTGATGTGATAAAAATTCAAAAGCATTGTGTTTAAAGATATCTAACTGGCTGGAACTTCCTCCAGTTGTTGTATTAGAACCAAGTCCATCTGTGTAAGTGAGACACGCTCCCTGTAAAATCGCATCTTCCAAAGCTAATTGTTTGCCAGTTGTTGCGATATTAATAAAATTAACCCAGCTCAATATATCTCTTGTGCTAACAATGAAATTTTTAAAGAGTTGAGAAGTCGCGATCCAATCAACGAAATTCAGGATTCCCAATGCTATACTAGATTTTTTCTCGGAAAGGTTTTTATCAAGATTGTGTTCGATTATGATCTTCAAATCTTCTCTTTCCGTACAGGGATGACACCAAATTTCTGTAAATCTGTTTCTCAATGCTGGAGAAAGTTCTTTCTTTCCATAGTCGCCACCGGGATTCATGGTACCAACAAAGAACAGTCGTTCATTCGCAACGATTATGCTGTCGGTTTTATTTGGATTCGACAAATCGATTCCTTTCTCGGTTAAAACAAGAGTACGTTCGGGTTCCAATAATGAATTCAATCTCTCAAGTACACTATCATCTGCTAAAGATATCTCATCAGCTAGAAACAAATCACCATCTTTCATAGCATGAATCAAAGGACCGTCAACCCACTCAAAGAATTTTTGATTATCCTCATCAGTCTGATTTCTTACCGGTCGCAAATTTCCGAGAAAATCTGAAGATTCGGTGTGCATGTGACAATTCACGACGTGCAGCTTTTGCTTTTGCATGGCAGCTACTAATTGGCAAACCGTGGTTTTACCGCAGCCTGTTTCTCCGACGAGTAAAACTGGTTCTTTAAATTGACAAGATTTTATCAGTAAAACAGCCATTCTTCTCAAATCGTAGGTCCAGACGATATGCTTAAAATTGGAAATGTCTTCATTGTGTATTTGTTCAAGAATATGTTTTGTGACAGAAGACGTGGTTTTGGTTAAAGTGAATAGGTCTTCAGGTTTAACAATGCGGCGCAGGTGCTTATTAATAACTTCTCTGATTTCAGCTTCTTCCTCCGAAAGACGTACTTTGGCCGCAAGTACCAAATACCCTTCATCAGCCAAATGCTGACTCCAATCGTACAAGTTTTGACCAACATCTGGTGCCAATCGGTACCTTTCACCCCATCGAAATAGATCTCGCAAGGTTATAAAACCTTTCTTGCCTGCGAAAGCAGCTGTTGTTTTCCGTCTGATCTGAAGATCTTTCATTACACCAATAATTTGCTTGCAGTACGACTTTGGCATACTGCACCTTTCTGCTAATATTGTTTCTAATTCTTCTGGGGGTATTTCGTCAAAATGAAGTTCAACAAATCTGTTCCTAAACGCCCTCGAGAGAACTTTTCGCCCTCCGTAGAGTCCTGGAGGATTTTGAGTGGCGAAAAGCATGAAATTGTTATGAGCTTTCACAACTTGCTGCGTCTCTGGTATGAACAGTTCTCTGTTGTCGTCAAGAACTCTATTAAGAGCCTCTAAAACATCGCTAGGTGCTAAATTCAATTCGTCGAGGATAATCCAGTATCCTTTTCGCATAGCTTCAACTAATATGCCTTCTCGAAAAATTAGCTTCCCGGTTTCATCAGCAACGTAACTGCCAACGTATTCTTGCAAATCTGTGTGTTCATGATTATTTATACGTACACACACATGACCAGATGCTTTAGCAAGATAGGTAATCAAACTTGTTTTTCCCACGGAAGTATCTCCTTGCAATAATATCGGCATTTTTCCTATAGAGACTGCTCGTACTATATCTTTTAAGTTTCGTTTAACGGATGGTGTCAGAATGTAATTTTTTGGTATTTCGGGAACTACTGTGCCTTCTGTAACCCAGTAGCCTTCGAAATTTATATATTCCTGACCTTGGTTGCAATTCGGCTTTGGAATAGGTGCGCGAATTATTGCATTTGCTGAGTTTTTATCCAGAATATTCTTGATGATCATATCTTGTACAATCGGATAGGACTTATGATCTAGCTGAGTCAAGAAACTTAGACAAAAAGCTTCGTATAAAGATCTCAAACTATTTCCACAAGGACTGTAAGCTGCGATACTTAGAGCTCTGCACAGTGTTCTTAAACTGTAATGTGGTTTATTCATGGTGCCATCATTTAAAAGCTTATTTGCTTCCTTGTGCAAGCTCAAGTAAAATTTGACAATTGCTTCGTGCTTGGATGTTGTCAAGTTCAATTCTCGAAGATAAGAGTCTACTAATAGTTGCAAATCTATTTTCGACGTTAGTTCATCAACGTAAAATTCTGTAAATCTGTTTCTAAGACCAACGGGCAGTTCTTTTTTACCAACGTCCGTCGCTGGATTCATGCATGCAAAAAGAGTGAAATCTGGATGTCTTTTAATTGAATCTTCATCACCCCTTTCTATCAACGATAATGAGCCGGAGGATCCTTCTAATAATCCTGATAAACACTCTAAAGTCTCCGCGTTGGCTAAATTAATTTCATCTAGCAGAACCCAATAGCCTTTCTTTATAGCTTTAACAAGACTCCCTTCTACAAATGCAAAACCCAAGGATAATCCTGCCTTTGCTTGTGATGAAAGTTTCTCTAATTTTAATAATAGCCTCTCCCATTTATACAACAATTCACTCTTTTTTGTATTAACATCTTTTCCTTTCTTCTCTTGCAAATTCTTTTTTAATCTGTTTACAGCACTTATTGTACTTCGTGTCATCAATTTGAGAAGAAGGTCCCATCTTTGTTCTTTATAACATTGAGCTAAACCATCCAAATATTTTTGGTTAGGCCCAACAGCAAAAAAGGATCGAAAGAGTATTTCAAACTCTTCTCTGATAGGTTTTATTAAAAATTTTAGATCTACGGGTTTGTATCCTCCTAAAAGATCAACACTTTCGCTCTGCTGATTCATATTAATGACAATTAAAGTGTTACCTGTACTTTTTGCTAGATATTGTATTGAACTAGTTTTTCCAGTACCAGTTTCACCGACTAGTAATACGGGCTCTTTTTGGGCGACGCAACAGGTAATTCGTTCTAACAAACAGGCAGATGGGCGTGTGAATGAAAACGGAAGTTTCGTTCGCTCCACATCAGCGTAAAGAAGTTTCTTTCGCGGTAATTTTGCGCGACCAGCTACGAAATCTTTTTCAGATGTTATAGAAGGCTTGTGTGTTTCACAAAAGGATTCTGCTCTAACTTTATTGATACCTAGCTTGTGACCAACAGCTATTATCAGAGGTCGTCTTTTTTCTGAAATTTAAATATTAAAAACTTCTGTAGTCATTGTTTAGGGTCGCAAGTTGTTCATCAATAAGGCATTTATTGTAATTAAAGTTACTTACCTTCATCGGCGACAGCGCAGCAAAATATGTCAATTGCATCATTAAAGAGGTATTCCTTTACATTATCAGACATTTGGGCAACGTAATAATTGACAGCTCTGGAACACCACTTGATCAAGTCTCTGGTTGAAATCAATCTGCCACTTCTAGAAATCGAACTTTTAATGTCCAAATCGGTTTCTTCGTCCGATTTAAATATCGAAAAAACTTCCACCATTTTAGAAGCAACTTTGCTTAACTTTGGAAATAAAGTTTCTATGATTTGTACTAATTCCCCCTTTGAGAACGGTTCCATATTTACGCAACTCCAGTGTTTTGCGAGCATGTTGGATGCAGTTGATACCGGTTTACGAAAGCCAGTCGTAGAAGAGAATAATCGTTGCGTAACAAACATTTGAAATCCACTCTTGGCATGAATCAAGTCTCGATGTCCCGGAACAGACAAAGTTCCCGTTTCCAGTAAACTGCTTAATGTACTTGCTACGTCCAAAGTTGCACTATCGATGTCTTCCAGAAGTAGCCACTTGCCAGTAACCACAGCTCTTGTTAGAATACCAGGTTGCCAAACAAACTCGCCGGGAATTTCGGTGCATCGATATGTGCCCAACATTATCTTTGAATCTGTTTGATCGCCTAATTGAACTCTAATAAAATCAGATGGACCACGGCCTGTTATTTTTGCCAGATACTCGATTATACTGGTTTTTCCACATCCAACGGTTCCTTGAACACAAACACATTTGCCGGTAGCTACAGCCAAAGCCAAGCTACGTAAATTTTCTTCTAAAGATGGCACAGGTACAAGAGAAGATTGTAGCTTATTCCACGTATTATTTAGAATGGGCAATAAAACACCAGCAACTGAGACAACGGACTTTGTTTTTTCTACTATAAGACTCTCCTCCTGGAATGTAGTTTCAGATGCAGAGATGGTTATATTTAGGCCTTGTTTCTCTGATTCTATTAGAAATTTATCTAAGACTTCTGAATTGATTACTGATCTAGCATATTTCAAACGCTGGGGTTCCGGCATGTCTAAAATAATTCCGAGACACATCCACGCTATCCTGAAACATTGCGGAGAAAAAATATAATGAATTATTATTTGGAATTGTACAATGTACTTTAAACTTTCATCAGTTTGAAATAAAATTGTACAAGTATTATAAAGACATTAAGTGATAGACTGATAGAAATTACCATTTGACTTTGTCGTCAAAATGCGTTAAAAATGGGTAAAATTCTGACCACTTCCATTTTCGTTTAAAGTGATCAGGTTTTGCTTTCAATATATTGAAAGATGCAAGAACTATATCATAATCAGATATTTCCGCGGAATCAACTTCCATTCTTTCCAGTGGTTGTGCTTCAGATGTTGCATTTTTTCCCACAGTACTAAAAGGGGCTGGATACAACTCGAAATACCGTAACGTAAATCTGAAATCAACGAACAAAATTTGTCAATTTACGCTTAACTTCAATATATATTTGATACAAACAGCACAGTACCTGAGCACATCAGGATGTTCGTGAACAAGTTTTCCTAGAATTGAGCAATTTATTCGATGCAATAAATTAGCCTCCTCCGAATTGGAAACTTTTTCCACGTTGAGTTTTATGGCAGAGGTCAACAATATTAAAAGTATGTTGGAGAAACATTCTGCTATGTCCTTGGTAAAACGTGGATCTTTCAACAAATCTTGAAGTATTTCCAAAATTTTATTTCGTTGAGAAGAGCTAAGTTCCTACAAAAATGAACGGAAGATAATTATATCAATACATATACAGTAGACAATTATTTACTTTCAATATACTCTAATGAAAAAAAGATGAAAATAGTTGGTATATCAAAGTTTCTTTATTTTGAGAGAGGAAGATTGCATGCTTGTTTATAACCTCAAAATTATGACATGAATATTAAGTTGTTTATCTTCAGCATTGAAGCATATAAAATGCAATTAAAAGCTTGAGAGGCTGTACAAATTATATTTACCTTCTGTTCTAGAAATGGACTGAAGAGACTCTTGCAACTGCTGTTTCTTTCGCAGAAATTCAGTAAAGAAGAAATAAACGCTGTGTTCGACATGTTCATTCTGTTATCAGCATGCTGTCGTTCTACATGCAAACCCATACCCACGTGTGCAGCGACTGGCGGTGCCGGCGGGGAAGTCATCTGTCTACCCGGCCATCTTCGATTTCCCCCCACCTACGTTATAGAATTTCAAACTTTCCAGTTTAACCAATCAAAAACTTGAAAACTGGACAAATTTGAACAGTACAATTAGCATTTTAAGCATGTGTATCACTCTTTAACTTTATAGCACGTGTTTACATATATGTATTTTTAGGTGTAAGTTTGTTTTTATTCTATAATTCATTATTCAGTAATTTTACATTAAAAGAGATCCTGCAGTTTTATATATTACACTCTAAAATTATAGTAATAGTTTTTATTGTATCTTAGTTTTATATTTTGCATGCTGCTTGCACCTTGCAGGCCTTGCATTTTTGTGAAATATTAACCTCAAAATATGTTTGTTTTTAGTTGTTTAAAACACTTAGAATATATAATATTATTTTAAATTGCAAAGAAATTCTTGTTGCAGAATTCATCAAAATGGTTAGCAAGAAAGAACTCAAACGGAAACCTGTAGGAGATGAAACGATTGAAGGTAAATTATTAAGTATTCATAGATACTAATTACACTAAAGTCCATTAATCTAAATCTGTATCACTTTTTAACTTTATTAATGATCTCCATGTACTTTTAATTTTAACAGAAAAAAATAAAAGGGTGAAAAAAGAAAGTACACTTTTAAATGAAGAAATCCAGGGTTTAGAAGAAGGGTACGTTTTGGCTCCAACCGAAAAACGCTTCCATTTTTTGCTTAGATTCCTCGAAAAGAATAAGAAAAAGAAAGTTATTGTTCTCTTCAGTTCTTGTTTGTCTACGAAACATCATTATGATCTATTAATATCCCTCGATGTACCAGTGCTCAGTATACACGTAAGAATATTTTGAATTTCGAATAATTATCTATACTGGATCATTTTTTACATATTTTCTTTTATTTTAGAGAAAACAAAAGGAAGTAAAACGAACAGCTATCTTTACCAAATTTTGCAGTGCTCCCTCTGGTATTCTTTTATGTTCTGAGGCAGTAACAAGGGATCTTGAACTTCCAGCAGTTGACTGGATCATGCAATACGACCCTACTGAAGATCCAAAGGTAAAATTTTATTTTATTTAATTACCGTCTATGAACCGTCTATTTAATTACTACGAATTTTATTTCTATTTCTTGCTTTCTTCAGGATCATATTCGTAGAATACATGCAGCAGTTGGTGGAGAAAACTCTAAAGGAAAAGCAGTGGTAATCCTACGTCCAGAAGAAGCAGGTTTTCTATCTTATCTAAAAGAAATTGGAGTTTCCACTAGTGAGATCAAAATCTCCTGGAATAAAGTCAAAAACGTTCAACTCGAAGTAAGTATTTGCAGCCAAGAGGATTACTACAACTATCATACTTTATTTGTTCGTATTAAGTCTTTGATTTTATTTAATTTAATCTATTTTAGCTGGAGAAGTTAATTTCGACAAACTACTTCTTACATTTATCTGCAAAAGAAGCATACAAAGCTTACTTAAAAGCTTACGACACACATTGCCTCAAGGAAATTTTTGATATTGAAACTTTGGACTTGAGCAAGGTGGCGAAATCTTTTGGCTTTACAGTGCCTCCTGCCGTGGATTTGAGTGTCACAGAAACGGAATTCGAAAAAAAATATCGACCTGAAAATAGGCTGGAAGGAGAAGGGTACTCAAAGAGATTAAATGACCCAAATAGAAAAAAGAAGCTCATCAGAATTATCAAGCAAGTTGGAAAAAGGAAGGATATTCGCAAAGTTTCTAGAAAAACCTCAAGTAATTTAAATCTTGTAAATTAATAATCTAGATGAATTAATTTACAGATTTTTGAATCATAATTAAAAGAAATGTGAGAATGTACTTTTAAATGAGTCCAAATGATTTGAATGTTTTTTTTTTTTAAGAAATTGCATTAAATTTATACAATGTAAATAAATTGAAAAATATAAATGTTAAAAAACAGATTTTAATGTAAAAATTATTTTTATTATACTGAAAGTATTTAAAATTATAATAATAAATATTTTCCATCCTTCTCATCGTTAAAGAAATTACTTTCTATGAACACCCAATCACGTTGTAATATCCAAAAAATTAATATAATATAGTACATCCAATTTTAATTTACAAGCTACGAACGATTTTTTTTACAAATTTATTTATTTTTTTAAAAACAAAAATCCATAAAATCTTGCGTTAATTAATAAACGTATTGCTTCGAGAGTGCTCTTAAAAATTTAGCTTTCCGAGTGTTCGCTGCTTCTCTTTGTATCTCTTCATTATTGTTCGAGTTTAGTTCCAACAAACCGATCACTTTGATCTGCAGAAAAAAGAAATAATAATAATAAAAAACTGATCATTTCGTAAGTACAAGAGAGATTTAAATTAAATTTTAATCTTACTGCCAGTTGTTTTCTATGATGTTCGCCTCGTTTCGTGTGCAAGTAAATCAGGTACTCGAGTATCGTAGTGTCCCAAATACAGTGATAATACGCATCCATGGCATCAGCAGGAGCGCAACTTTTTTGGTCACTAGCTGCCATTTTAAAAGCAAGGGCATAATCTACTTCTTCTAAAAATTGGCAAAGCACAGCTGCTTGAGTATAACACTGCAAATGTGCACAGCACTTTATCATCCTCCTATAGACGAAATCCTCTATTTGTGTACGAGGAACTGGCTGAGTGAATAAGTCACTTGAAACCATAATTGCTTTCAGATAAAATTTCATGGCACTATCATGATATCCTAGAACTGAAGAAAGATCAGTATTTCCATCAATTTGTTCAACTTTTTTACTTAATTCTTAGGTACTTATTTTCTTGACAGTAATTAAAAGATTTAAATAAACTTTATTCTTACCAAAATTGAGATCCCCCATTAATTTGAGCCAGGGAACGTTGCTCGGATAATATTTGAGAGCCTGGGTCAGCAGTTGGAAAAGAAGCTCTCCTATATTTCTTATATTGAAGGAATTCGAACTGAAATAAACATGTTTTATTAACTTTTTGCTCTTTACATTTTTTATGCTTTTAAATTCTTTGAAAGAACTTACTTTGGAATACTAGCAGGCCAAAGGGTGAGGTATTGGCAATTAAGTTCCAAACTCGATTCGTCACGTAAAACATTGTGAATTCGTGCAAGGAGTGAAATCATTACCGAAAGTGCTGTTGGTTCTCGAAGTCTACTCAAAGTTCCGGATATTCCGGCCATAGTATCTCTCGAACTTGCACTTCCAGAGCTGCTGCCTGCACTCCGTTTCTGTGGAGGATCTCTGTTTGGTGCGAAGGCTGCTAAGACTGAATGAAAAGAGAGTTTTAGAAACCATTTTAAAAACTTTAATGAATATAAATTTTCTATAATTTTTCAGAAGAAACTTACTCATATCCCAAGCTTCTCTAGAAAGCTTTTTGCCACCCTTGTATTTTACTACGTCCTGACAAAGAGCGCTAATAGCCGCTGCGAATTCGGAATAACTCCATCTTTTTTCGAGAGTAGTTAGGTATTCCCACTCAGCCATATTCAAGAGAAAAACTGTACAGAATTCTATTACTTCCTGTCTAGGTATAACTTGATCTGTGGCTTGCAAAGCAGCCAAGCACAGTTTCGTTCGTTCCACCAATGATTGCACATTACCTAGAAAATATAATTCAATGCATCATTCTTTAGTTATTTTTTGTTTAATGTTTTCCTTGATATAATTATATACTCACAGACGTTTGTGCCAGGCCAATTGTGCAAACACTGCCAAATTTCGACAAGTAATATCTCCCAACTGATTAATTTGCCAAGCTTAAATGTTAAAATTCCAACGTGATGTGAAACTTCTGCTTCTAGAACAGATAAAAGCTCTTTGGATCTCCCAAAATCTTTGCCTAAAGCTAATTCTCGACTCTTTGCTAGCAAGATGTATGAATAATCTTGAAGAAATCCTCGGGTAAGAGATATCACAACACTTTGAAGTGGAATAGGTAACTCCCAACTACCGTTTACTTTCCAAAGAGACCTTGTTGAATTCATTCTATCTAAATGAATCAGAGTTTCTCTAATTTCGGTTGGGTTGTATGATAAGATGAGACACTGTTCCAGTTCAAAAATTTCTACTCTTAGGCTTTCTGTAAAATATTGAAATATAGGTTTATATAGATAGGTATAACAGTTATTGGAACGCTATCTTTTCCAAATAGATATTGTTTCAAGCGGAGTTTTTTTTTGGAAGTAAAGATTTTAAAAGTATACTTACTAGTGTAAGTTACAGAAGGCACACCCCAGTCATTAGTCAACAACAAAGCTGGAATCTCAAGATCATTAAAAGAAGCTTCTTTCTTGATTTCACCAAGTTCCTTTTCATCGAACAAGCTTATGTACTTTGGAATATTAAGTATTCTGGTGGCGAGTCCGTCAATCTCACCAGTTAGAATAAGATACAAGAGGTAGTGAGCAATTCGCTTTTTGTCAATTTCAGATACAGAATCCAAGACACTATCAATAGCCTGGTATAATAATGAAAATTAAAGCAAAATAGTTACTAAAGGTTTTTCGAAACCATAAAATTATTCATCGATGGTACACTAAAAATACATCAGAGTATCTAGTCTAGAGTTCACGATCTTGGTAAAAAATTTCTTACCGAGAATAAAACGTCGAGTCCTCTTAATCCAGCTGCTTTAATTTCTGCCACATAATCACCGAGAACGACATCGTTTTCTAATATTTTTCGAACCAAATTAAGACATTGGATCTGTAACAGTAGATCCCGATTTGTAATTACGATTTTCCTGTTGGCCAAACCACCCTGAATATCCAACTCTAAGTTGTCCCTATAAACTTGCGGAATTTCCCGAACAATGTTGTCGGCTTGGAGGATTTCAATTAAATGCTAGAAGAAAAAAAGTCGTAAGAAATTTGGAAAAAAATTACAGGAAAATCAATACATTTTTAAATTATATATTTACCATATATTGATCTTTAACGGAAAAAAGTAGTTGCTGAGTGAGACTTGGTTTGACACCTTCGACTGGAACTTGACAAGCGAGACAACAGCCTTCTATGTATTCCTTTTGAATTCTACAGTAAAGCAATTTTTCTGGAGCGCCTAGTTTTCTGAAGAGTTCATTTGCTTGGGATATATGATACTTTGCATTTTGATATTCTTCTCGCAGCATGTAAAATATTGCCAGGTCGTAGTGTATCTTAAAAATTATTAACAGAATTAATCTTAATTGAAAACTTTATCTAATAATTCAATTTATTTTAAATTGTTTAAATAAAATTATAAAAATAATTATTACCTGACATTTAAATTCTTCTGCCGTGATACTAAGCATATTATCCCAATTTTGTTTTATTTCTGTACTATCTTCGGTCAGCATTTGAAACGTATCTAACGATAATACCTTTGGCTTCAAATCTTCCAATTGCAGAACAGCATTTAGAGTGTTTAAACTACTCGAAACGTTTCCTTCTAATTTTCTTATTATTTCATCCGCCAATCCAGGAGGAATATAAGTCGAATCCTGAATTCCTGGACTAATATCGTTTGAGAGGATTAATTTTTCATAACTTTTATTATTTATTTAAAAAGATTGATAATATAACTATTGCCTTACATGTGAATAAACTGTTGTTTCGATTGCCTGCTGTTCAAAGCTCTATAAGTAATTGCTCTTAAATGCCATCTGTGATACAGCACAAGAGTGAACAAAAGTTGTTGTGAAATATTTTTTAATGGGTAGTCAGGAACTCCAGGAATGTCAACGATTGTGTCTGTCGTAATAAAAAATAAATCCTGGAGTAAATTGACCTGAATAGATAGAGGCAATTGTTTTTCTAAAATATCTAAATCCCATCTAAGGAAAGCCGCTATTTTCAGTGAGAGAATTTTCAGAGCAAGATTTTTGTGTGACCAATTAGGATTTGCATTTGAAACTGCATCAGTAGTCTCTCCGTCGATTATTTTTATTTCCGTATCTTTCTGTTCATTGTTTATTGACATAAATTTGATAATCAAAGCCATTGGTGATGGATCTGCAAGATTATCTCAGATTTATAATTTTATAACAGAATAGAATATTTATTTTTTAATGTACAACCTTACTGAATTATTATATATATTTTAACAATATTAAATATGTATTTATATGTCTTAAAAATGGATTTTAATCCACGGAATGATGAGAATTAACAAAAAAAATTATATTTGTTTACTTCTTGATATAGATATTAGGATGAGGCTACTTACCTGGTGATGGTTTCGAAATGTGTTTTTCTAATAAAGAAGGATTCAAAAGAAACTCGAACCACAAAATCGTGTCAGGAGAAATTGGGACAGTTCCCGGTCTCAAAAGATCGACATCCATTGTTGAAAAATCTTTATAAACTGGAAAACTTAATACTTTCTATTAGTGTTGTTGTCGTTGTTGTACTCTACATTTAGGTTATGTTGTGTGTTCCAGACGTTCCGGTATCAGCTGCGCGAGCTGCACCATGCTCTAAGTATCTAGCGTATGATTGGTCAACTTTGAGAGCACTGGATTGGTCCATTTATTTGACAGCTGTCAGCGATATCAGTGCCGGGAAAGTGTCAAAAGCAGTCAAAAGTTTGATCGATATCAAGGTTTATGAAATTTAGGATATTATTATTCAATAAAACTCTTTCACACAGAAAAATGGTGCAGTTAACTACCGCTTATGTTGAAAAGAAATGTTCTCAAACACAATCAAATAAATCGCTTACAAAAGAAATTGATAAGAATCATGTGAAGAAAATTACACATTTGTTTATGAATAACAAATTCATCAGTACTATTGTGAGTTTTAATTTTACCGCATCAATAAATTAAAATAATAATTGCATTACTTTTCAGGGGAATTTAGCTTCCTGTTCAAATTTGAAAGTAATCTATCTTCAAAATAATTGTATTACAAAGATAGACAACTTGCATTTTGCAAAAAATTTAACCCATTTATACCTGCAACATAATAATTTGACTAAAATCGAAAATCTAGATTCACTGGTGAATCTTGTTAAACTTTATTTGGGTTACAATAGTATTAGTATTGTAGAAGGATTGGAATATTTGGAATCTTTGAAAGAATTACACATAGAGAAGCAAAGACTGGATATAGGAGAATCTCTATGTTTTGAACCAAGAAGTTTATTTACCTTATCGGTAGGAATTAATTATTTTATTATTATATAATCATTAACGGCTTTGAAAACACAAGTTCTCAAGTTAAGCAATATTTCGCGCGTGGGTGGTAATTGATAGTCTCTTCTCTTTTTATTCTAAAAAGATCATACGATCTTCTTTGATGTAAAATAAAAACTAATTTTTAATTTTAATTTGTCTGATTGGTTGCTATTTGCGCGAAATTTAAAATGCTGAAGAAAATTATGCATTTTGAATTTCGCACAAATAGCAACCAATCAGGTACCGAGTGCGACGCATGCGCAGTAGAGTACGGGCACCTGTTGGCGCCACTGTTCGTTGCACGGAAGTATCATGGGTTGATCTTACGCAGGGACTTTTTCATAAAGCGGTCACCCATCCAAGTACTAACCGCGCGAATACTTGCTTAACTTGAACAGTTGTATTTTCCAGGGCCGTGCGCAAGGGGGGTTTCAACCCCCCCCCATAGACAAATTAAAATTAAAAATTAGTTTTTATTTTACATCAAAGAAGATCGTATGATCTTTTTAGAATAAAAAGAGAAGAGACTATCAATTACCACCCACGCGCGAAATATTGCTTAACTTGAGAACTTGTGTTTTCAAATATTTATTTATAATTTTCGTTGACTAAAATGGAGAATTAAATTTTGAGCTTACTATTTGGGTCCAACACCCTTAAAGTAATGAATAAGTAATACGTACCCTTTATCATATTATATTTTCACAGAAAAGTCTGAAAATATTGAACGTAACTGGCAATAGAATTACTTCTTTAAAAGAAATAAGCCATTTGAAAAAACTGGAAATTCTCGAAGCCAAAAATAATTTTATAAAAAGCATCGAAGACGTAACAGAATCTATTAGCAATCTTCCTTTCTTGCGAGAACTATCTTTAGAAGGAAACCCAGTAACAAAAATGTACAGATATCGAGAAAACTTGATAGCAAATCACGATTACTTAGGTAATGATTATTAAATCGTATTTTTAAATACCAATGAAATTTTCCTCATATTCTGAAATTATTTTCTTTTAGTAAATCTGGATGGGAAGCAAATTACAGAGAATAGTAGAAGTTTCATGAAGAAATTCAAAGTAGAAAAGCAGTTACAACAAACTAAAAAAAAGAATAAGCTAACTTTGAGTGACGATATCACAAGTACGATTTTAAAAATAACATTCATTCCATATAATAAATTGAACAATTAAGAATATTTTGAATTTATTTTCTAATTTTTTCTTAGGTTCTTTAAATCTTCCACCTGCATTTAAGAGATCTATTTCAAGAGCAATATTTCAACATGTTGGGCCAAAATTTGCCATATCAGTTACATCCGCAAATGGAGAACCTCAATCGCAATTTCCATTCTGGAAGACAAGTATGAAATCTATTTATAAATTACAGCTTATTAAATTTAAAAATTATTCATTTTACAGGTGAATCTGTTAAAGGGACGAAGGAGAATCACACAATGCCTCGACCATTTTGGAGAAGTGTATCAAAAACAAAACGAAGCACGACGATGTTTCCACGACCTGATCACGGAAACATCACATTTCCATCAATTTAAAATTACATAGTCGAATTTTACACTACGCAACTTCGAGAGAATATAATCATTTTTTAAAAAGAAACTAAAGTCTATAAATAAACAATTTTGTATGAATCTTGATCATTTATTTTTATTCGTTCGATTTCTCTTGTAGCAAATTAATTAATATTATCTTCCAATGTGCTATTCTAAACATATGTCTAATTAGTTGGCAAACGAATTATAATCGACACCTACGTGCAAAAAATAAAAGTATAACGGTGCAAACCGAATCTGACTTGTGATCGACAAACTAAACGGCGAATCTCTATGACACGGTGGCACAACAAATACAACAGATAACGATATTTAAAAAGAATGATCGCTTGTTACGCATATCAAATTCGCATACAGGAAGCGTTGGGAATTTTGGATCAGTATACACAATTTTCTATTACAAAGGTTGACATTGAAGACACAGGTAATCTCACAGTTGGCTTCGAACAACGAATTTGCTCGACAAGATCACTTTCAAGGCATCTTTTAAAATTAAGTAAAATGAAATCCTTTTATCATTCGTGTCAACATAAAACTTACTTAGTCAAAATTTAACAACATAATAATAAAAACTGAAGTTCCTCTGGTTTTGAAAATGTCGAGAATATTGCAAAAGAGGCAACGACGTCGAGATTCAGAACCTAGCAATAATTGCGCTCTGAATCTCGTTGAAAGACTCGCAAGAGGCTCGGTTGAAAAATAAACTTTACTTACAAAAGGTGAAAAGCTATGGAGACTGAATTCTAAGATACGAATTACAAATCATTACATTAGCTTCATGTTACTTTAATAATAGTACAAGGGTTGGAAAACGAAACTAAAACTGAAATTTGTACGCTTATCGGAAGTGTCTAAATTCAATAATACAATAACAGATACTTGTATCTTTACATAAAAAATAAAAACAAATTTACTAAAATTAAGCATTTCACAATACAAAATCGAAGGTTAATAATACAGAGGTGTTTGTTAATATAAAATCCGCTGTTTATTCACATTCACTATGATAAAATATAGAAAGAGAAAAATTAAAGGTATAAAATTAAAGATAAAAAGGAAAATACATTGCAGGAAAAGAATTTTATTTCCTCAAAGTTGGAATGCACGTTACGGTCACTTCCTAAACATCTAAATGCATCGAGGCGATTTTTTAAAGATTCTTAATATTGGAGTTGGGTAAAATTAATAAATCAAGGCTAACTCGAATTATTATGTCGAATACACGGGATACTTTCAATATTGATGAAGTGGATCGATTGATCTCCGAAACTCGACACCACAGAAGCTTTCGAACAAAATCGAGGATTATAAAATAGAGTATAAAAGTTATAAGTAGACTTAATCCTTATTAATAAAGATAGAAGTAGAAAAATAATCAAGTGCAATTGCTCGTGATAATTACAGAGATTATCTGTACTTATCACGCAAAACATAGAAGAGTCAAAGTCAACGAAACTTGGTACGAAATGTCGTAGACTTAAGAAGCTACATACGCTACTGCTAAATTTAGACATATACGCTGACCAATGCATCGTCGCTCTTGGTATGTGATATTACATTTATATAATTTATTAATCTATTATCATTATTTATTATAATATTTATTGTTGTACTCCGACCAGTGAAATCCAGGCAACTTTCACAATTGTAGAAAATCTCTGAAAGCGATCTCGATTTTCATTGTTCGTTTCGTATTCCTAGTTTTATTATATAGGTACATAATATATTAATATTTTTATCCAGACACCTCTGACTCTCTATCATTTATACCGTCACTAATTAGGTTAAAAATGAAAAAATATCTACTGCATTTGTATTCGTACTATACAGGCAATATTGCAACAAGCCACGTTGTTGCGAACGATGATCACATCAGGCATTGACAAAAATGTTGAATCAAACGTATTTTATACACACTTTTTTTCGGAAAAGCAATTATATTGCTTACTTATTCGTAATTCACCCTGTCTTTAATTAAGATTATTAAAATTATGTAAAGTCTTCAAGCACAGTTCGTATTTCAGAATCTGTTATGCATATTTATATATTTAATAGAATGTAATTATTTTTTCAAGTTTATAGGCGAGAAAAACGCGATCCACGTGGTTGTTAGATCAATTTACTTTAAAAGCGAATTGGCAATAGTAGTAAATATTCAGTCTGATAGGATTTTTACAACCTAAATTTATAGGTTTTAAGTTTAATAGATTTTTTTTCATGGATTGATTTTATAGACAGGGTGTCCGACTTTGATTTTAATAGATTTTTTTGTTAATTATTGAGCCGTTTTCTCCTGTATTACTACTATCTTTTCTACTTCCATATCGGGATTCATTGCTGCGGCCTGATTAATCGCCTCCTCTAACGCCTTGTCGTGATCGACTGGATCGCCGTCTGATTGTATCGTTATTTTTTGCTCCACTCTCGTTTCCACGACACCATCTCGTTCCGTTTTATACTGAAGAAAAGAAGATAAATCATTAGATTTTTCATTTAGAACTTTATAATTTTAATTTAGGTAAATTTAAAGATAGAAAACTTTCAATGTAAAGTTATATAATACTAACTGTTGTCGTTTCAACGGTGCGAATTTTACTTGAAATGGTTTGTGAACTGACAATTTCTCCAGTTGCACTGTAACTTCCATCTTCACTTTCCAGAGCAACTTTCCGCGTCTCGGTTGCTACAAGAGGAACCGTAGTCGTAGTGGTGATATTGTTGTCCGGTTCGCCAGTAAAAACATGAGATTCAGTTGCGACTATACCAGCGGGTTCACCCTGTAAAGTAATTTAAAATAGGTATGCTTTAAATTTTGAAAGAATAGATTCACTTATATTTAATCAAGATCAATTATTAAGATTATAAATTGTTACAAAACGCTTAGGCTAAGTTTTCTGTATTAAAGTTAAAAAATTCCAATATATAAAAAAAATTCTTTTGGTAAATACGATGAGATTCTAACTATTTCTATAAACTATATTAACCTCATAGAAGTATCTGAAAAATAATTTATTCAATCAAATTACATTAAATTCAAATTCTTATTCAAAAACCAATACACGGATGTGAAAAATATACGAATATTCTTACCTGATGTAGAGTGCACTATATTTTTAATTGCAACACAGACCATACTCATGCAAGTTTATATTCAATAATGTTCGGTATTGAAAATGATTTTATGGAATTATTATACATCATACCAGTACTTTTAGTTGAAATTAGAATACTGCTTTAAATTAAAATACGTCCAACATAAAAGAAATTAAATATTTTTTAAATATTGAATACATAGTTATCAAATTGCAAAAAAATTATCAAAGTTTTCATCATTATGACTTTAAATACTAATAGTTCCCATCATTTTATTCTTATTTACTCATCCAGAGTTTTTATTTTGCAATAATTCTTAAAATTGAAAAAATTCGGTCATTATTTGATTCTCATATATTTATGAATTTTAGAAGGACGTTTTCAATGTTCATGAGTGAATAAATATTACATCAATAGTATTATGTAAAATTATGCACCACTTTAAGGACGTGTGGTAATTACCATAAGAACAAATTTCGTTTTGTCAATTTTACATTCACAATATTAAATATTTTTTGGTAAAATTAAGTTATGCACCTTCCTTTCATGCAGGCAGAGGTAAATGGCCTAGTTTTAGTGAAAAATATTTATTATTGCAAACTTAAAGTTAGCGAAACTAAATTTGATCTTATGGTAAATAACATATGCCCTCAAGTACTTTGTTAAGTTGCTACAAGCAATGAGTGATTTACCTGATAGTACTTATTGTAGAAAGCCTGTTGATCTTCATCAATATCAATTGGTGTACCCGAATCACCACTGCTCGAACTGGATGTACTATGACGTCGTGAGAACAGCTACGCATGCAATGGTTAGCCAAGCCACAAAAATTAATCATAAATAAACAAAATTCAAATAAAATATATTCAAATTAAAATCAATGCTTTCTGGCAAAATTAAAAAAAAGAGGAATTTCCAACAAAGATTAAGAAAAGGAATCAATTCATTTGAATAATTCTATTCAGAAAAAATTAAATAGATAAATAATACAGAAAAAAATCATAAAGAATTAATTCACAAAAAATTATTGGAGTTGAATTATTAAAACTATTATAAAATTCCAACTGTGTCGTATTAATATTTTATTAATGTTTTTATTAACAAAGGTGCATATTAGTACCCAATGTCAAAATGATTTCGTGATCCTTTTAGTGTACGATGTTAGAGTGAAACGAAAATATGTAAAAATGAACAATTATCTATAATTTAAATCATCTTACATTAATAAATATTAAATAACAAATAATTAATAATTGATAAATTGTATATTCAAATAATATAAAATGAATAATGTAATAAATAAGTCGAAAGCAGTGGTTTTACGAATTATGCGGCAATTTAAATTAATTTTTAAATACATTAAAAACATCAATCACTTAGTATGAATTAAGTAAAGGCTGGCCATGCCTCAAAAATGCTTCAGAATTGAATAATAACTATACAAAGACATAACAATCGCTGAAAAGTTTTAACATATTGATTTCAAAAATTACCTGATCTCCGGATAGGATGTGACTCGTCGTTTTGACTTCCTGGGTTACAGTTCGTTGCTCTTGTCGGGTTGCACTTGTGGATGTTGTGTGGGCTACTGTCTTTTCTTCAACCTAATGCAACAAATTAATGATAACAAGCTGCTACGTAAAGTAAATCAAATTATTATGACATGATTAATCATATAAAATGGTCCAAAAGCTCAAGAGAAGATCGTTTGAAACTTGTTTGGCCAATAAATCATTTTTGATGGCTCTTAAGACTTCTCTTGAGTCTTTGGGTTTGAATTTAAAGATGATGATGATGAAGAATAAATATTATTATATTTACATAAATTATTTGATCATTGAAAGAAACTTTATTTTACAAACCTGACTCGTCTTCTGATTTTTCTCCAGATTCTCGTGCATCATTGCTGTACGAGTAGTAACGGCTGTAGCTGTCATGTAAGGTGGTTTACCATCGTCCGGTGTTGCCTCTGCCTAAATACAACTACTCAGTAACTAATGCTTTTTGTCAAAGTAACATAAATGTAAATAATACTACTTCAAATTCTAGCGCCTTAAACTAAGAGGATTTAAAAAAACAGTAATTTTTATTTAGATTATAATTAATAATCAACAAATATCAGAAGTCTTCTTAAATATTTAAGAATTTCATAGTACAAAATTGATAAAATTAAATGTGCTAATAAATTTTTATTTTCACTTAGTTCTTTTAATTTATCCAAATTCCAATTTGTCATTCCTCAGAATATCAAAAAGAAAATATTTCAAACTCATTTATAAAAGAAATTACAAGTTATTGTAAAATATTTAAATTTCAAAGTAAATCAAGCACCACTAATTGTAAGTCAACTCACCTGAAGACGTAGGTAAATACTTTTTCGAATTAAATAATGGAATATCAATTACTAGCAATAAATTACATGTGTAAAGACCATGCAGCCAAGCTTGAAGTAATAATTCCATTTAAAGCTCATTTTTATGATATCTAATACTGATAAGATTCTATAATGTTATAGTTTTAGCTAAAATAATAAATCAAATTTAAATGACTGTAATCAATTTTTTTATAAAAAGGCTTTGCTTTCAACACACATTCATTAAAGTCCCTTTCTCTGACTCCTAAAATCTTGATTTCGTACCTTTATATCAATATTTCGTATAGACGAGGGTTAATTTATTTATAAAGTGCTCGCTAGAGGAATATTTAAAATAATTTTTTTTATTTTAGGAAATGAATTTTCTCTTTTTATAGTTGCAATTCCTCCAGACGTGCCTTTTATAAATAATCAACGTTTCTCTTATTCTAAAAATCCCGAGCACCTTTCACCTATTATTTCAAAATTCACCTTATTAACGTGCGTGTTCACCACGACTTGTCCACTTCCCCCAGGTGTGAGATCCTCGACCTTCTCCTCGATATTTTGTGTCACTCCTCCCAGATCCTTGATCACCGACTGTTTCGTCGTCGATTTGACTATCGTCGGCATGGTAACGGGAATCGGAGCCTTTTTCGGTTTCGTAGGTCCAACTTTACTCGAATTCTTCTCCTCCTCCTTAGCTACAACTTCCGGAATCTCTTTATCCATCGGTTTTCCATTTCCAGAGAAAATAACTCCATCCTTAATAAATCCACCCTCTTCACCAAAGATCTCTTGATTCAAAGGTTTGCCCGCCTTATCATAAACCTTTCCATCCTTCACAAAGCTTCCATCACTTCCAAATGGAGCATTAGCAACAGGTTTTCCATCTTTATTACAAACAAGTCCCTTCGACACCCAAGTGATTGTTATTACAGAATAATGTTTATCTAAAGGCTTTCCATTCGCTGCCTGAACGATTCCATCCTTAACAAGATTTCCTTCTGAATCAAACACACCTTGCTTCAAAGGTTTCCCCGCTTTATCAACCACAACACCTTGTAGAATTCTCAAACCTTCTGGTCCAAAAGATTCCTGGTTCAATGGTTGGCCATTAACATCATAGATCTTTCCACTCTTAATGAAACTCGTTTCTGGAGCAACAATTCCTTTCGATAAAGGTTTTGTATTTGCTCCATAGATAATACCTTCTTTAATGAAACATCCATCAGCTCCGTAGATATTCTGATTTAATGGCTGTCCCCTGCTGTCATAGATTTTTCCATTCTTGATCACACTACCTTCGCTGTCGAAGCTACCACTCTGTAGAGGCTTTCCATCCTTTCCACAAACCAAACCATACCTTACAAAAGTAATCGTGATCGTAGAGATCTTCTTATTCAATGGTTTTCCATCAGTTCCACAGAGGGAACCATTCTGAATATAACTTCCATCACTTCCAAAGGTTCCTCGACTTAAGGGATTCATATCCTTTCCATAAATAAAGCCATTCTGAATGTATCCTCCATCTGTTCCAAAAGAAGTGTGATTTAAAGGTTGGCCATCTTTGCCATAGAGTCGTCCTTCCTCTACATAAAATCCATTCGGAAGTTCAGATCCTGCGTTTAGCAACGATCCTCCCCATCCGTAAATCAATCCATCCTTGATGTATGTTCCATCAGGTTTGAAAGCTCCTTGCTTCAGAGGCATTTCATTCCTATCATAAACAACTCCATCTTGAATGTAACAACCGTCAGGAAGGAGAGATCCCTGGTTTCTAGGTTTGCCTTGAGCATCGACGATTTTACCTTCCTTGATGGCAAGATTATCAGGACCTTTGTCGTCTTGTGTTAAAGGCTTTCCATCTCTTCCGACGATTAATCCGTTCTTTATCTGGTTTCCATCTGGACCAAAAATTCCCTCAGCGATAATTTTGCCATCCTTGTTGCAGATCAAACCCCCAACTACGTACGATCCATCAGATCCGAAAGTGTCTTTATCTAAAGGTTTGCCCAGGTAATCAAAGATTACACCATTTGCGACGAAACTGTCTTCAGGAAGAGCTGAACTGAGATTCAGAAGCCTTCCATCCTGTCCGTGGATGAAACCATCTTTAATGTAACTACCATCTGGTTTGAAGAAAGCAAACTTGAGAGGCTTTCCATCCTTTGAGTAGATCTTTCCTTCTTTGATCGAAGATCCTTCGGGAATCAATGAATCTTGATTCAAAGGCTTTCCATTCTTAGCGTAGACAACTCCCTTCTTTATATAATTTCCATTAGATCCGAAAGATTCCTGCTTTGCTGGCTTTCCATCCTTTCCAATCACGACTCCATCCTTAATGGTAAGTCCATCAATACCTAAAGAACCACTCGCTAAAGGTGATCCGTTCTCATCACAGATAACTCCATCCTTAACTGCTTTGCTGTCCGTTTTGAAGAGACTTTGATTCAGCAATCTTCCGTTTTTATCATAGAGTAAACCTTCTTTCACAAAGGCTCCGTCAACAATCAAAGGAATTTGGTTCAAAGGTCTTCCGTCTCTTCCATGGAGAACACCGTCCTTAACGAAACTACCGTCAGGTTTGTAATATGCATGTTTTATCGACTTTCCATCCTTACTAACGATCTTTCCTTCTTTCAGATGTGCACCATGTGGTAGAAGGGATCCTTGATTCAGGAACTTTCCGTCTTTGCCATAAACGATTCCGTCTTTGATACTTGATCCATCAGAGGCGAAGGTCACGTGTTTGACTGGTTTTCCCTCTTTAGAGTAAACTTTTCCCTCCGTTACGTAAAGACCTTCGTTTCCGAGGTTACCACTAGCCAGAGGTCTTCCGTCTCTTCCGTAAATCAACCCATCGTTGATATAAGTAGAGTCTGGTAAAACAGCATTCTGCGTAAAGGGTTTTCCAGCATTGTTGCAAACGATGCCACCGACGATGTAGTTGCCGTCAGTTCCGTATGATCCCTGAGTTAAAGGTCTTCCATCTTGGGAAAAGATGAGTCCTTCTTTTATGAAAGTTCCATCAGATCCGAGGTGGCTTTGCTGGTAAGGTTTTCCATTTTTGGAAACAATCTTCCCGTCTTTGACGAGCGTGTGATCCGGACCAAGGAATCTTTTGTTTAAAGGTTTGCCATCAGCTCCACAGATGAGACCGTTGACTATCGAACTGTTATCAGTTCCAAGGATTTGTTGATTGACAGGTTTGTTGTCTTTTCCGACGATAAGTCCGTTGGCAATGTGAAGACCGTGAGGGCCAAAATCTCCCTTCTTCAATGGTTTTCCGTCTTTCCCGCAAACCTTTCCATCTATTATTTTAGAACTATCTGGACCGAGATTATTTTGATCGAGAGGCTTGCCATCCTTAGTGAATATTACACCACCGATTATTTTTGAACCATCAGGTAATGGCAGAACGTGGTATTCATTGTCTGATTTCTCTGGAACTGAAACGGGAACGCCAGGTGCTGTTGCAATTTGGGCTTGACGTTCACCAGCAAGGAAAGCAGAGGTCGCGTTTGTTTTATCTGCACCAGAAGGCGACTCTGGTCTTTCCTTATCCTTTTGCTGCTCTTTCAAACCTGCGGATTCTACATAGTTGAGACCTGGAGTTTTCAATCCAGCTGGTGGTTTTAACTCAACGGGGAATTTATTCTCAACAATTTTGCCGTCATCTTTTGTCTTTCGTTTTTCAGCAGACTCTGCAACCTTTTGTTTTTCCCCAGGAGCATAATTAAAAGCAAGACCTGTTGCTTTTTTCCCCGTACCTGTTGGTGATTGTTGATTTTGAATTCCGGGAGAAGCTGCTCTGTCTTCGTAAGAAAATCCATGGGAAGTAGGTGCTTTTTTAGTTGGAGAAGAGGCGGTTTCTTCATACTCGTAGGGGTTTGTGAAAGCTGGTAGATCTGAAAGGGTTGGAGAACCGATGGATTTCTCAGGATCAGATTTTTCATTTGGAGTTGTTGGCGCTTTTTCGGATACTGAAAGGTTCGATTCTACGTCAGACTTGTCTTTGGAGTCGTCAAAATCTTTGTTCTTCTTCTGCTTTTTCTGCTTATCATCCTTCTCTTTTTTACCGAAGAGGAAGCCACCGACTGGACTCTTTTTTAGCGAACATAAAAAAATGGAATACTGTACTCAAGTGTGTGAGAAATTAAAAAAATGGGAGCTTACAAATTGGCGGATTCAAAATATTAGCGGGTTTAAAATTATTGGGTATCATTGGGAAAAATTTACAACTAAAAATTACATTTCTACTGATAATAATAATCAAAGCGGTGCAAAAAGATGTTACAAGATTGATACAGAATTTAGGCTTTTCAGTTTGATTTTAAAAACAAAAACAAGTTTTGACGTTTATGAATTTTTTTCTGTAGCAACCCTGAATTGTCAAACTATTAAGTTTGAATCAAGTGATTTGTAGTGTAGGAAACTAGCTACCAAAACATTAAAGCGAACTACTTACCTTTATCTTCTCTTTCTTTTCCTTTTCGGGTTTTTCGGGGGATTTCTTATCTTTCTTTTTGTCCTTTTTACTGGGTGACTTTTCGTCAATGCTCTCGAGAACAGAGCTCTCAGTTATTAAATCAGATTTGTTGAGATCGTTATGGTTTTCCTTCTCGCTTTCGTTTTTCAAATCCTTCTTCTTCTTGGATATACCACCGGGCGGTAGGACCGCAATCCCTCCGACCGGTTTCTACAATTAGAGTACACAATCACGCTTCGCTTCATGCAACAAGCGGTAGGCAACTACTTTACTCTACCAATTTTTTTTATCAAATAAAAAGTATAAGTATATCAATTAACAATCTAAGAAAATATTGCCTGATCTAAACGCAACACTAAACGAGTACGCCGTGCAAAACGTTCATGCCTATTAGTACATTATAAATCTTTTCCTATAAAAACCTACAAGAAAATAATTAATTTTTCTGATTTAATTTCTGATGTGTAAGTCTCTTATAATTTCTATTAATTTTGAACGAACGGAGGTGTAAATTAAATATATGTAGATTTCTCTCTAATATTAATATTCTTGATTTTTAAGTTGATAATAGGCATGGACGAAGGAATATTGCACAATGGAAGACAACGGCATGCACCGAAGGAAATGAAAACACCAAATGGCCACTGACTTGGTAGATAAATAAATATTTAACAATAATACGACATAAATGTTTAAATTCACACGACGGGGGTAACTTCTAAATATGTACTGTAATACCTTGTTGCCACGATTAGCATCGTATTCCCCTTCCAGGCTACTGGTACTGCTAGCTGATGTTGTTCCGGCACTTGTTTTTCGTGTGAGCTATTGGTGTTAGTTATGTGTCAGTTACTTTAATGATTAAAGCTCTACAGACTGAAGAGAGGATAATAAGAAATAAAATTCTCAATCCTAAAAGCTCGGTGATCGATTTTTAAAAAGTGCATTTATCATACAAAGCAACTTAATCCATTTTATTTTGCGCGATTCACCTTTAATTCCATAGAGCTTGATTTTATGATTGTTAAAATCAAACCTACTAATCAATTGAAAGAAAATTTCTTTCTTTATTTTACAAGTTTTAACTGACGAAATGAACAAAGTACTTTAAAATACTGTTTAAGGGCATGCTGTCATTGATCATAAGAAAAATTTAGTTTTGTCAACTTCACTTTTACAATAATAAATATTTTTCACTAAAACTAGGACATTTACTTCCGTCTGAAAGATACGAAAGTATGTAAATGACTTAGTTTTAGCAAAAAATATTTATTAGTGTAAGCGTAAAGTTGTCAAACTGAATTTTTTCTTATAGTAATTACCATATGCTCTTAAAGAAAGTTTAATTAAAACAAAGATTCACACAAAAAACAAAGAGCAGAAGAAAAAAGAAAATTTTACTTTTCGAAATCATATTTGTTCGTTTCTAAAGTGAGCCAATTGGTGTTGCACATTTTCTAAATGCATGTAACCCCTTTTTTCAAATATTAAATCGAAATAAAATATAAAAGAATAAATAAGATAGATACTATAAAATAAAAAAGTTATTTATGTATCTGTAATGATGTTGCATGTAAATATGCGACACAGAAACAATGCAAGAACGTCCTAATTCGCATTCCATGCGAAAAAAATTCGCTGATTCCGATATTTCAACCTCGAGACTTTGTGCACACATGAAACGTATACTATTAAAATTTTTTGTTTTTTACGCATGAGTAATACATAAATTAAAAAAATTAATACAACAATGGATTTTTTTTATGAATTGCGAACTGTGAGAAACTAATGAAATGATCGGTGAAATATCTATCGATTACTGAACGACTAACAAACCCGTTCCGCGGCTTTATGTATTTCTTCAAATAAGAATAAGTCTTCTTTGGTAAAATATTTTTTACACGATACCTTTTCTTTTTGCTTCTTGATGGGACTAGGTCGTTGGTCTATGTGTTCCATATCAGGAATTGTGTCGGGCTCGTAGCTCATCGTATGACGCTTACTAGGTTCCGAACCATAAGGTTCTACTGGCTTTGCACCACCTAAAGCTGAGCGAAAGGGTCACACTGTATTAAAACTGATTTTCAACAATTAGATACGAAAATTATATACAGAAATAGAAAAAAAAGAATCTGTTATAAAACTTGAAAAGGTATCAACTTAATTAAGACAAACAAATTTATACCATCCATGCTACGAGATGTTATTCGTCGACCACTTAGGAATCTCTCGAATTTGGGAGGCTGTCTATCGATCGGGACCTTTTTAGTCTCGTAGTGAGTTCTTCCCGAAAATCGGAAATTGGATCCTAAGTGTGGTATCAGTCCTACCTTCTTTACAGGCTCCGGACTCGTGAGCCTGTGTTAAAAAAGTTTTAACATTAATGTCCATCTCAGATTGAATTTAATTCATTATTAATATATATATTCAATAACACATAACACGTACCTGAAGAAAGTATGGTGCTCAACACAAACCTTCCACAACTTTTTAGCAGCCCTGTGATTAGCAAGTTTAAAACCGATGGTAGATTCGAATTGCTCAAATTCCCCAGGCCTGATTTTCAAGTAGAAATTATGTCTTTTGTAGGAGATCTTGAGAATTTTCGGCCAGGCGAACCTGTTTATTCTGAGTTTGTCTCTGAAGACAAGAAGTCCCGAGGAACAAACTCCTAGCATTATATCTACACCCTCGGAATCTTTTGCTGGATGAAGATCCACGCCATACATCGCCAATTTTTTTGCGTTTTCAAGGTAATTAAGTTCCGCTTCCGCTGGAGTTTTGCCCCTAAAGAAATGTTTTAATATTGAATATAAAAAAAATTGTAAAACAATTCAAGACCATTCTAAAGCCGAATAAAGCATCGCAAACTCACTTGTGAGTTTTATGAAGTTCCATAACTTTCTCGACCAGCTCGGGGGTCTGTTTGGGTGCAAATTTGAAGTCTTTGAGGTACGTCTTTCCATGTTCCTCTGGATCATAATCGCCCAATTCAGATTGCACCAAATAAGATCCTAAGAGAGCATGGGTGACATAAGAACACGGTAAACGTCCAGTCATGATGTCATTTCTGATTTGCAGACACAATTGATAACGTGTAATGTCTTCCTGCAATTGTGCTGGATCTGGTGGGTAGAATTTAACTTCAAAGTTAAATTTCCACGGATCATCTGCAAAACAATCAATAAAGAATACACCAAATCACAAGATAATCTGGGTAAAATAATTTAAAAAAACTACTTATAAATGTAAATTAAGCCTGGCGCCAAGTTTCTATACTTAGAGACATTAAAGTAAATAAAAGTAATTAGCCTCGAAACGTACTTTTCAGAAATTTGGAAATCCTCCTGTCGAGGTCGAGCCAATTCCTTGGGTCGTGCTTGTCCTCATAAATGAGGCCGAAGTAGTCCTTTTCAAGAAGGTTCATGCTCTGGCATATTTTGTCCAGGAGTTCTTGGCCCTTGGCTTTTCTCTTTTAAAAAAAAGAATAATTAGTAGGAGGTTCATGCGAGAATCATTTATATTTTAATAACTTATTTTTGTGGGAACCTTACTTCAATTGGAAAATCCTTTACTGTGCCATCAAGTAAAGTGATCTTTGCCACTGCCATTTTTCCTCTATTGATAGGGCTTTTGTTAGGCGAAGTGGTCCCGGTTCCATTTTCTGCAGTCATCTCTGCCACCCCCACACTTGGCTTACGCTCCTCCGGCATATTTCAGCTCTGAGCCTGAAAGCAAAAAGTTATATTAGACATTATAGTTTGAATTATCCAAATATTTAGACAAATTATATAGCAATTTTAATAAGAAAAATTAGGGTTTACTTTAGGTTTCCTTTCTTTCTCTGAGAATACAAGTTCGACCGGATGGTAAGAATAGATTGCATGACATTTTGGAATTACTACGTTTTGTCAGATCTTGTTATAATTAGAAAGAATCATGCGATAAACTTAATCAATACTTTTACGGACTCTGCCTTGTTTATATTCTCAAACATGAGACATCATATATGTATAAAAATTCCACGCACGAAACTGTGACAAGCTTTTCTATGAGTTCTAAATTCTGAAACAGCAGTACATACTTCAACACATGTTTAATTTAAATTCTGCGACCTCAAGGTAGAAACACAATAAGAAATACTAGGTAAGAAAAACGTAATAGAATATAATTAGATTCTAAAAGATCTGGACTTTCTTTTGCATAATTGAGTGTCCCCATGCAAGAACAAGACATAGATTTTTCTAGCCCGGTGGCGTTGGCCCCTGACGACTAAAAATCGAAATACGAAATTTTGAATTTTAAAACATAGATTATTGTAGATAATTATATTCCGCATCTTTTTTTCCTTTGCAAAAAGATCATAACTTTTTTAGATTTTTCAAAAATTGCAAAAAACTCTTTTTTTTGAAAGTCAATTTTTAATCCGATTTTTGTCTTCAACTCGTGTTCAAATCCACAGTTTTCGGAATTTATTCATAAAATTTGTAGGAAGCATTCCTTATAGTGTTGTTGTTATGACGGTTAGCGATAAAAATTTTCAACTTTATTCATAACAATATAAAAAATTATTTTCTAGGCTATTTCATAATTCGTTCCACAAAACGTTTGAGCGTTTCGTTTATCGAGGAAAGTTTGAGCAATTAAAAACTTCCTGCGGAGAAGTTGTTCAAAAATGTACAAAGAAGTTTTCTGCAAAGGCTTTTTTCAAATAAATCAATAGGTAAAAAAC
>UCOH01011749.1:0-24863 GCA_900474275.1 Synergus japonicus | reverse complement strand
GTCAAAGCTTCCATTGGTAGAGGATTTTTTAAAATATGATTAACTTTTTCGGCTAACTATTTCAACTCTTTAGCAAACCACTTGGGAGGGTCGATTTCCTCTTCAGGACATGCTTTATACTCGGAAAGAGAATCATCGTAGCTACATTTAACATAATAGCCTATACTCAGTATCTTATGAATTTGGAATACTTCAGTGTTGCTGGTCCTTATATCTTCAGATTTTTCTGCAGGAATCAGCAAAGCCTCACTGTCGGCATAGATAACAAACGGTACCTTTTCCTTATTCTTAAAGTTCTTAAATTCTATAAAGTTTTTTTCGAGTTCTGGTAATTTGAATTTATAATGGTTCATCTTTTTACAAGTTTCTTCGTGGTCTAACAATTTTTCCTGACTTGAAAAGTAATGCAAACATCGATCACAGATGTGTTTCTTATGTTGCTTTTTCGATAGTTGATCACTAACTAACCTAGACAGGTCTTTAATCCATACATAATGGAAACTTATAAAATCAATGTTACTATCATCAAATTCATATGCATCATCATTGAGATTTTCATCAGCATACATACCTTGCACATGTAACAGATTAACATGTCGATCTCGCTTTTGTGATGTAAGATGTATAGGAACTACAGTATAATTCGATGTCCGTCTTATAAGACCATACACATTTACTGAAATGTCATTTTGGTTTTCAAACTTTGGGATGGTTTTCAATTTTACTGGAAACTCTATACCATTAAAATCTAATTCGTTTACATACGGCTTATATTTAGCAAGACGGTAGGAATGTTCTCCAGCAGGATGTAAAGCTGACAAGACTGCCCACTTAAAGCACTCATTGTCATTATTGTGTACATTCACACACGCTTGTTTCCATTTTATTTTTAATGGAAGATCGATATGGGAACTCGCTCGCATAGGATTATATTTATTTACATTGATTTCTAATTTTATAATAGAATCTAATGTCCAATCGGAATCTGTATCTTGAAATTCTTCCACTTTACGCAGGATTGGTTGCTTTACATTTACATCGAATCAATCGTCTAATACAGTAGTATGAAAAATTTCATTTGTATTAGCAGTAAATGTTTTAAGCTTAATATCTATTTGGTCTTTCACTACTTTTTTAAATTTTGCACCGAGCACACCATACACTTTAATTGATCCAAACTTATTCAATATATCTCGGATATGTTCTTCAAATACAATTAAAGCATCATCTAGGAACGCACTCATATCTATATGTACCAGATTCAGGATAACATTAGTTTGAGGTCTACAGTTAAATGCTGTCTCACATTCAGCCCAGCGAACTCGATCGTTTATATCATTATTACTATTAACATCATCATCAGGCATCTGTACATTACCACCTCTCTTCAATTTTACATTGAATAAAGCCTGGAGATGCATAATTTGTTGAATAATATCGAGACACCTTTGCTTTTCAGAGGTCCAATATAAGTCTCTTAATACTTTATTTAACGTGACTAGATTCACATTACATTGTTGTATCCATCGGTGAATGAAATCAATTATCATCCTCTCTTCTAGAAGGTCTGGTAGAACAGATAAAGCCTCCTCAATTACTGGAATCTGCACCTCACATTCATCAAGAATATATTTATTCAGACGTTTCAGTGGCCTCCCATCGTTGTCCTTCTCAGAAATTTTACGTTTTGTAGACATGATGGAATTGTCTATGCTCTAAGGATGCTCTGCTTCTGCTGCTTCTGCTTCTGCTGCTGCTGCTACACCGCTGTCTGTTTGTCCATCTGCACCGCGTTATATACCCACAACTTGGTACGTCAGTGACCTGATATAAATCTACATTACCGACTGAAGGTAACGTTACCATCAAACGTCGGTAATCACACCTATGATAAGTTTTCTAGAATCTACTTTACCGACCGAAGATAACGTACACAGCGACCGTCGGTAATCACACCCATTATAATTTCCCAGAATCTACATTACCGACCGAAGGTAACGTACCGGTACCTGTCGGTACTTGCTCGCATGGTAAGTGGCCCCGTACCGGCCTAGTACAACTACTCACTACTGATTCAAGTATTTTGGCTGGAATCCAACTTGGGACTTTTTTCAAACTTCATCAGGGAACAAATTTATACGAAAAAAATTTGTAATTCAGGAATTACCGAACAAAAATTTTTCGGTAAAAAAAATTGAATTTTTGTTGAGCCAACCGAATAATTTTTTTGCGCATTTTTTTTTTGTCCCAAAAAATTGTTATTCTGCTAGTAAAATATCCTATTAATTGTACATTAAATTAAAAATATTAAAAATTTCATATACTTATTTTATTTATTGATAATGCAAAAGTGTTTTTTGATGAAAGAGTATACGGTGGAAAAAATGTGGATCCATATGTTGAGAGCTTAGGGTAGTGATTAGGAAGCTGGACTTGTGTCTAGCAGGTCGTGCGTTCGATTCCCCCCAGCGTTGCGTGCGAAATTTTATTTGTTATAAATGCGTTAATATTTACAAATATCGATTAGTTATAAGTATACCCATAATATATATACGAATAAAATATGTGCTTAATTAAAAACTGTTTTTAAGACATTTTTAAAAATTTTGCCACTGTACCGTCCACGTCGTCCCAGTACCGCCAGATAACTCCCAGTCAAGTGACATTTCGGACGAATGCCAGTACAGTGCCAGTACAGACTTTCGGTACCGGCATCATAAAATTTCCAGTATCGCCCCAGTACCGACAGACAACTCCTAGCCGAGTAACATTTCGGACGAATGCCAGTACCGCGCTAGTACAGATTTTCGGTACCGGCATCATACAATTTCCAGTACCGCCACAGTACCGACAGACTACTCCCAGCCGAGTGACATTTCGGAAGAATGCGCATTGTACAGGGTTGAGACTATTATTAGTTTTCTAAGTTTTTCTAATTTTCTTTATTTAATTTCTCGAAAATGACAAAAAACGGCAAGTTGAATTTTACAGCATCGAAAGATAAAGACTTAAGCTTGATTTTGAGACCAAAAAAAAAACATAACTTTTTTCTGCAAAAGTCAAAAATATTTTGATTTTCAAAAAAAAAAAAAATCGGTCAATTTTTCAATTTTTTAAAAAAACCTGTGTGGAAAAATTTTGGGGCGTTGGCCGGGTACTGGGCAGATCGTCTTGTGTCTGCTAGAAGTGAAACGCTTTAACCATGAAATGGTCTAAATTAGACGGTGGTCGCTGGTGAGCGTCTGAGAGGGGCCCAAACAGACCATCTCGATGACACTTCAATCGACTCCAACTGAGAGGACCATGGCCAGGGGCGATTCACGACTCGCCAACAGATGCCTGAGAATCGAACCCAAGTGGACCCCCTGTGGTGGTGGCCGGCACTCCCCCACCATCAGCGTATTTCACTCCTCCGCAACTGTCTCACTATTACTGCTATCACTACCTACAATTAGGACAATTTTTCTTTCACACTTCTCAAGGTGTCAAAAACAGCAGGCAATTTCATATTCTGGACTGATTGACACCCTACTTTCCATATGAAAAAATGATGCATAAAAATAAAATCAAACATAATTTATATTAGAAAATATATAGGAAAAATATATATTGTAATGTTCGAAGCAAAAAACTAAAATATTTAAAAATTTTATCATATACTTATAAATAAAAACTAAGAATCTCAGTGAAAAAAAGAGAGCAATCGAAAAAATCTTTTTCCTCTAAAATTGTACCTCGTAGGACTATACATTACCCAAGTTTGAGTTCGATCAGACAAAGTCAAATTCTGAGGTGGTACACTTGATGTACCACCCATGTACAGTGTTCGTAATGTATTCCTTAACATTTATCACAAGAATTTTGCATTGAATGCGTACAAAAATCTAATAAAAAATGTTAAGGCATACATGACGAACACTGTACAACTTACAAAATTAGTTTATTCTATAAAAGAGAAGTTTATTTGCGACATATAATGTTTTATTTGCAACTTTTTTCTCTAGATTCAATGTTTTTGAAGTACATAATATCAATAAAGACTATTATTGATATTGTATTTGAAGAATTGTATACACTCGACGTTCGCAATAACAACGAAATCCAAGCCGGAGGCGTTTGCAATAACAACTAAATTCCTTTTCTCAAATGTCATATTAATGGCACATGCGTCACATCAACTGCGCATGTGTATAACACATCAAATAATATTTTTTAGCATTTTAAACTGCGCGCCAATAGAAACCAATAAGATCCCGGAGCGCAACACATGCGAAGTGGTATCAAGTGAGATTTTAGGTCCATGCAGGTTGATATTGCTAATGGAATGCGGTTGTTATTGCGAACGCTTTTATTGGAAACGTCGAGTGTAATGTAAAATTCACACGTCGCGCTTCACGCTCCGTATATCGCTACTAAATAATTTACTTTACACTCGACTTCCCCAATAGTAATGTTCCTAATAGTAAACAGAATATCTCACAAATTAACACTTGATAACTTATACTACACATGCGTTGCGCTCGGCATCTGATTGGTTGTATTCGTATTTAATGTGACGTATGCGTAATTGATGTGAAATTTAAGGAAAGGATTTTTTTTTTACTATTGGGAATGACTCTGGTTTGGATTTCTTTACTATTGGGGAAGTCGAGCGTAGTTTTAGATGAAGATGAAAATTAATTTACTTAAGGTTCTATCGACCCTAAACCTCGCGCTTTGTGCTAGGCTATGTTTAAGAATATTTTTAAAGATTAAAAGGAAAACTGCTTATCCTTTCTAAAAATGATCAAGAGAGAATTTGTAGATCTGTTTAAGAACAATAATTATATTTGTTATAATTTTCTTAATATTTCGTGTTATTTGGCTCAAAATTTGAATTTTCGATTTTTCCATAAAATTCAAGAAATTGTTATACCAATCCTATAGGCTCTTCAAAAAGCAACATTTTTAATCTCCTGTCATTTTTTTCATATCAAGCATTATTTTGCTTCAGATATTAATTTTCGTTCGCTTTGCGCGCAATAAGTTTCTTTCACATGCAATTAATTAAAGCTAATTCCAGCTAATCCTTTGGAAATATTTTATTGAATCTATTTTCTGATACAAATTTTAAATTAAAATTTAATATCATATTGAAAAAAATTATTTTTATTACGGGAATGTATGAAATACTTTATCATAAGAGCAAAGTAGTAGTATAAAGTACCATAGTTTTCACCTTTTTTTTAAGAAGTTTTTTTTCAAATTAAAATTTATATTACAGAATCTAGCTTTTCACACATGAACATAGATATAAAGCACTATTAGAAGAATAGTGTTTCGAAAAATCCGAAAAATAAAATTCAAAATGGTCGACTTGAAAATTTTTCACCTTTTTTTTACCGTAAATTGTTTTAAGAAAGGGTTAAATATTAATCAATAATTATGATTCTAGTAGAATAACATATACAAATTTCAGCCCGATCGATCGAATAGTTTTTTTTGAATCATGGCGACCAGGTTGAAAAACGTTGTTTCGAGAAAAACGCCTTCTCTCAACAATTCAACAATCTGACGATTTCTCGTCGTGCTTGTCTTTTTATATCAGTGTTTCCAGATCGTGGGATTTTTCGGCCCCCACCACACGACACACGAGCTCATACTTTCTCCTTCTAGCAACAGTTATGAATCTATTGATAGAGAAAGAAAGCATGAGCTCGTGGATCGTATGGTGGGCGTGAGGGTAAAAAAATTCCATGATCTTATAGAGACACTATTTTATACTCAGCGGGTTTGCTCAATGCTCACGCCTCCTCCCCGCTACACTCCCATGTTGGCAGTAAACGTCGGCGTAAAGCAGAAAATTGTGAGAGTGAAAGAAACAAACAGATCTGCCTATCTCTGTTATTCTCATGAATTTCTGCTTTACGCCGACGTTTCCTGCTTACATGGGACTGCACCTTGAGTATTTCGAGGCGAAGATTTTTTCCTTTTTCCCTAAGCTATTTTATTTCTATTCTTATTCTATATCCTAAAATTTAAGTTTGTTTCTGAGATAGCAATATCACTTGGTTTATACACATGGATATATCCCGTATATCAAGGTATATTTATTTCTTAAGACGTAAGCAATTTCTATTATTTTGAGTTGTTTAAAGGGTTCGAGAGGTTTTTTTCTTAATGGTAAATTCTGTTCAATCTTCAAATTTCAGTTAAGATTAGAGATTTTGATTTTTGATGTTAAATATTACTTTTGTGAATTCCGTTAAATCTCAATTTTTTAATCGTCTGAGTCATAAAAAACAATTTTTACGCTGGTGTAATTCATCGAAACGATTGTTTCGAAATAAAAAATTCCATTTTCTGTCCGAGTTATGTGACATACCATAAAAATAATAACAATAAAAACTGTTTATCTCAAAAAGATCTAATAAATTTCTATTAACCATTAGAACAAACTATAAAATTTGGCGTCTACAATATACGCACTAATCATTTTTTCTATAATATGATGTAGGTAAATCCCAAAATTCTTTGTATTTATTTAACTTTTTTATATAAATCTTCTAGATTATCGGCTTGCCTCTCTCGCAAATTTTAGCGCTCTAATTTATGTTTATGTTTGTCCACTTATTTTTTATTCTTCATGGTACCTATCATAACTTTTAATGTTAAGTATAAGCTTAAATTTATTTTTGATTTCAAAATAAAAAGGAAAATTATAACAAGATATGGTATTTATTACGGTAATTCCATGTTTATATTAAAAATAATGGCCGTGCGTAGGCTTCTCAACATCAAAAGGGCCCTTGTGGAAATATTGTAATGGCGCTAGCTAGGCCTAGACTAGGACAAACTTGGCCCCAACTTGGAGATCTAGACAAGGCCAAACCACAAATGAAACGCCTAACCCGGCCAGAGCCTAACTTACTGACCGACTTGGCCCCAACTTGGCTATATTTATTTTTCTAGTCTCAGCCATACTAAATAAAAAAATTACTTTTTTAAATAAAAAATTAGAAAAACATTTATAAACGTAAAATTATTTATTTTTAAATAACATTTAAAAAACCACATTGAAAATTACTGAAACAGATCTTTTATTTATCCAATTCTTCTAAAAAAATGTTCTTGAATTAGAATGAATTAATATGTTATAACCTAAATATATTTTTCGAAGTATATATAAGAACTTACTTTCGTTTCGTTCTGCAACCTTGGAATGTTGCAAATTGCTCGATGCCTCCGAACGTGTCGAGTACTATTCACTTTCGACATTTTTAATAATATATTTAATAATTAAAACTTCCAAAACCAAAATCGAAAAAATACTCGCTAACATAACCACCAACAAACCTATATTTGTCAATTGTGTTCAAGACAGATGCACAGCCAAGTTAATGGCGCTGCAATCGAGCTAAATGAAACAAAGATGGCTGTAACTAGATTTAATATATTAACCCTATTGTAGCCATAAAATAATTTTCCAAGTTTGGGCCAAATTTGTAATTGGGCAAACATTTGGCAATTTCCACACGGGGGTAAACGGTACCAGGGAAACCTCGGTAATGGATAGCTTAAGAAAAAAAATCAAAATGGATTAGATGCAGTATGATAAATACTAGGTCTCTAACCTCTAATAATTAGTAAATATGAAAAAATAATAAAATGGCGGACAAAAATTTTTATTTTTAATATATTAGAGGTAACAGACCTACACAGAAAGAAAAATCTAGGCATTATTGCGTGAACACATGTCATGCTTTAATAGCAAGGCATTTCTCTGGTAATATATTCATGGATGCATCCATTAATCGTACGATGCAACTCTACGGAAAATAAGCACAAGTCACATGCAAAAATGCCAAGAGTTACTTAGGTTAATAGCAAGCGCTGCTGTGCTCTAATACCGTGAACTTAGCCGAGCGAAATTTCCAAGAGCCGCACGGAGTTTTGCCGTGTGTCTTCTTGCGATTTGCAAGAAGACACACGGCTAAATTGGAAATTTCGTTCGGCTAAGTTCAAGGTATTAGAGGACATCAGACGCTTGCTATTCCCTATTGAAAATTCCTTTATAGGATCCTATTATATGAATCTTTAAAGGAAACTGTACATGTTCCTATTAAGTTTTCCATATAGTTTCTCACGTGTGTGTCATTAAAGGAAAGGTGACAGGGAAGCTATGTAGGTTTCTGTGTAGTTTCCTGGTCATACAGAAAATTGGTACATATACATATTGAAAGACGGTTCCCATGTAGGAGCCTTTACCTTTTATTTCCTATAAAGGTTCCTATGCTCCAGACTAAATTATTCAGCATGGGAAACTGTACAAGATCCTCTACATGTATCCCAATTAAATTTATTGTTTCCTGTATAGGAACCTTTGCAGGGCACTATAAATTTTTAGAAATTAAAATTATTCCTATACAGGTTCATGTATATCCCTACTGAAAATTCCTATATCCTTCATAGGATCCTATTATAGGAATTTTTAAAGGAATAACCTGCACATGTTCCTATGAGAGTTCCCATATAGTTTCTGACATGTGCCTCCTTTAAGGAATGAGACAAGGATCCTATGTAAGATCCTGCGAAGTTTAATAAATGGAAATTATTCATATGTAGTTTCTTGTATAAGAATCTCTAAAGGTTCCTGTGCAGTTTCCTTCAGGTAGTTTTATTCCTATATAGTTTCCTATGTAGGAATCTTCACAGGATCCTAGATAGTTTAAAAAATATATGTTTAAAAAATAATAATTTGTGGGATCCTTCAGAAGAACCAATATTGGACTCTGTACAGCTTTTTTTGCTATGAAAAATCAGAAAAATCTGCGGAAGTTGGTCCGGTATTCGAACACCCGAACTCTATGCCTTGACCCTAACAACTAAACCCCGCGGTTAACTTTGCAGATGGTATATTTTACAAAAATCCCAGTAAAGTATCACAAAAGACAGAGCCGGTGTGATATTTTACTGGGATCTCTGTAAAATATTTCATCTGCAAAGTTAGCCGCGGGGTTTAGTTGTTAGGGTCAAGGCATAGAGTTCGGGTGTTCGAATACCGGACCAGCTTCCGCAGATTTTTCTGATTTTTCATAGCAAAAAAAGCTGTACAGAGTCCAATATTGGTTCTTCTGAAGGATCCCACAAATTATTATTTTTTAAATATATATTTTTTAAACTATCTAGGATCCTGTGAAGATTCCTACATAGGAAACTATGTAGGAATAAAACTACCTGAAGGAAACTGCACAGGAACCTTTAGAGATTCCTGTACAAGAAACTACATATGAATAATTTCCATTTATTAAACTTCGCAGGATCTTACATAGGATCCTTATCTCATTCCTTGAAGGAAGCACATGTCAGAAACTATACGGGAACTCTCATAGGAACATGTGCAGGTTATTCCTTTAAAAATTCCTGTAATAGGATCCTATGAAGGAAACCGTATAGGAATTTTCAGTAGGGATATACATGAATCTGTATAGGAATAATTTTAATTTCTAAAAATTTATAGGACCCTGCAAAGATTCCTACACAGGAAACAATAAATTTAATTGGGATACATGCAGAGGATCTTGTACAGTTTCCCATGCTGAATAATTTAGTCTGGAGCATAGGAACCTTTATAGGAAATAAAAGGTAAAGGCTCCTACATGGGAACCGTTTTTCAATATGTATACGTACCAATTTTCTGTATGACCAGGAAACTACACAGAAACCTACATAGCTTCCCTGTCACCTTTCCTTTAATGACACACACGTGAGAAACTATATGGAAAACTTAATAGGAACATGTACAGTTTCCTTTAAACATTCATATAATAGGATCTTATAAAGGAACCCATACAAGAATTTTCAATAGGATTACCCCACTCGAACTATTTAAGGCAACAGCACATGTCTTGCTTAAAATTCATGAAATCTTAGGAAACAAAGCAAGAGACACCTGTGATATGCGCCTGATAAATAGTCCATGCGTTAATATGACGAACTCTCTTGCGCTAAACCCACAATTTTTCTTTACGTGTAGTTCAATATGTGTAGAATGTGTGGTTTAAATTTCATAAGGATCGGTCGAATAGTTTTCATAAACTTCTTGGTACCGTTTTAAAAACGATGTTTTGTGTAAAAGGCGTTTAAAACAATAATAATGCAAAAAATAAATAAAAGAACTATTTTTTTTACGTATTTTAAGACACGTTTTATGATACCTTAAAATATTTATATCCATATCTTTCATGACATACTCATAAAAAAATGTTGAGAAATAGCTTTTTTTTTTAGCGTATAAAATAGAATAACCCCTTAATAATAATTTTTCCTGTTAACATTGTTTTACGTTGGTGTAGTTTAGCTGGAAAATTAAATTTTATATTTTTCAACAGAAGTCTTTACAATTAAGAGCATACTCTGCCCGTGGTTTGTGAACATTTTTTTTCAAAGTCACCACGGCCAAACGAAATGATATATCACTTTCAAACTTTGGCATATGAGAAATGAGACACTGAATTGCGTTCTAAAATTTAATTTGAGTAGTAATTTTGAAAAAAAGCTAAGTCGGTAAGGTAGGGATCGGATTTTTTTTCAAAATTATTACTCAAATTAAATTTTAGAACGCAATTATTATTTTATTCGACCGTGGTGACTTCGAAAGACAAATTTTCATAATCCACGTGTAGAGCATGCTCTTAATTGTAAAAAATTCTGTTAAAAAAAAAAATTTATTTTCCAGTCAAACTACACCAACGTAAAACAATTTTAACATGAAAAATTACTATTAAGTTTAAAATAATCTACAAAATCACTGAAAACTTTTATAAAATTATAAAAAAAGGACAAAGAAAATGAAGCTCGAATATTAGCGTAATAAATGCGATATCTTGTTATAATTTTCCTTTTTATTTGGAAATAAAAAATAAATTTAAGCTTATACTTAAAATTAGAAGTTATGATACCATGAAGAATAAAAAATAAGTGGAGAAACAAAAACACAAATTGGAGCGCTAAAATTTGCGAGAGAAGCAAGCCGATAATCTAAAAGATTTGTTTAAAAAAAGTTAAATAAGTACAAAGAATTTTGGGGTTTACAACATTATAAAAAAAAAATGATTAGTGCGTATATTATAGAAGCTAAATGTTGCAGTTTGTTCTTATTATTACTTCGTGATTTTCACACAGCTTTTGAGCTCTGTTTCAAAAACTTTTTAAATGCTCTAATTTTTTTAATTTTTATTCAAAATGTCGGAAAATTTTTTTAAAAAGTCGTTGGATTTTCATAAAATTTAATACTCGGCGGTTATTTTAGTCGCTGATTACGAATCCGGAGCTCGATTTGCAAAATTCAAAATGCTCAATCCAATATGACAGATGAGTTTTTAACAAAAGCATGGATTATCATGAATCTTGGTATCATGTGGTTTTTGGGATCTTTGACAACAAACCTGACGACAGATTTCAAAAAAAGGGCCGAGCGCGGAGGAGATTTAAATCATTTTTAAATTAAATATTCAGTGCGAAGCGCGCGCGTTTATGATGAGAGAATAAATATGTTCCTTAAGGTCGATAGAACGTTAAGTAAATAAATTTCTCTTTTCTTCTGAAATAAAAAGAAAATTTTGTAATTTGTACATAAAGGAAATATAACATCAAGCATGAAGCGCGACGACAGAATCGTGCGCTATAGGCACGCTTATACTTTGCATACATTCATTGCACAACAAGTTGTGCATATACTACGTTTAATTCACAACGATTGTATATGAAATTCGAATTTGGTATACGCAGAGCATGTTTAACATTTATTGCGGAGGACAGCTAGCTTATTTCTATAACAAGGATTTGTATATACTTCGAGATTTACTATTTTGTCTCCCGAATCTGTCAAACTTGCAGCCATTCTGTTAAATAAATTGAACATGGCTGTCACTTTTTGTGCAAAGAGCCTCTGCTGTTTTCCTCACCCTTGGACATTCAGAAAATTGCACTTTTCTCACAAGTGAGGAATAAAAAACGGTTTGAAATAATATACTACATTCGCCATGCTCTAAAGAAGTCGAATATCGAATTTTTCAGACAAGAGTTGTGAAAAAATTATTTTTATTACCATTAGTTGAATCTGAAAGTGCAAGTAAAGCAACGATAGAACCACCCGCACTATTTCCAGCAATAGTAACGCGATTCGGGTCTCCCCCAAAAAATTGAATGTTCTTTTGGACCCATTTGAGAGCCAAAACTACATCCTTCAACCCAAAATTTCCAGGAGCGACTCTGTCTCCTGTAGAGAGAAAGCCAAAAATCCCCAAACGATAGTTCATAGATACAAAAATAATATCTTTATCCATGAGATATTTAGGAGAATAAGCTGTCAAATTGCTACTCTCTGTTGAAAAACCTCCGCCATGAATGTAGAACATTACTGGTAGTAAATTATTTTTGAGAGTACCATTGACCTGAAGATTAAGAAATATAGAAACATAGTAAATAAAATAATATTTTTCTTGAATACCTTTAATTTATATGAAACCCTAAAAGTTTTTCAATACCTTGGAAAAATCGAATACCAAAAATGGAGTAAAGACATTTAAATACAAGCAATCTTCATCGCCCACATATTCTATAAAATTATATTGTGTACAAATATTTCCTTCCTTATTTGCCAAACGAACTCCTTTCCACGGTTTTGCCGGCACTGGATTTCTGAATCTAATTCCACATAGGAAATAGAATGATTATAACTAAATTCACGATTCAACAATATTAAAAATTGACGATATTTCGCCAATTTAGCATTAGAATATACTCTTTTACCTCAAATTTCCACTTGTAGGTTGGCCATAAGGAACTCCAATAAATGCTGAAACACTTCTTCCTTTTCTCGTTTCAAATATAGTTCCATTGAGAATTCCATTAGGTATTTTAACTAAAGGTTCAGCAATGAATCCGGATATAAATACCAATAGTAATGATACTAAAAATACCGATTGAACACTCATGATTTATTTTTATGAAAAAATACAGCAAAGAAAGTGATTAAGAAAAGAGAAACTTTTCTTCCAAAAATGTTTTCACCACTCAGCTTGACGTAATTATACTTTATAACTCATAAGAATTATGTGAGAAATATTTTCAAGTTAAGTAATCTTCACTCTTCACATATATCTAAAATCAAGTAACTAATAATTATTTGCTTTATCACTGACAAATCGAAGAATCAAAAGGCAGAAATTCTCATCTGTTAAACCGACTACGATCAAGATTGCTCTCGAAAACGTCGCGTAATGTTTATTTTTATCATTTTTCAAGATTTTGTGGATAATAAGCGCCAAAACACTTTTACCTCATTCTTAATCATGTTTCAAATCTGGTTTCATTATGAATAACCTGGAATATTTTAACCAGTTTGCGTAAGAAACCAGTTATACTATATTTCCGTTACACGGAGAAAAATGTAAGGTCAGCCAGAACTTCTAGACGGTCAGACTGACTCTATTTAAGGGTCGATCTATAGGACGTCTAGATGGTCAAATTGGCTAGTGTCAAAATAAGAGGGTCGACTCGACCATTTGAAGGGATGATTTGTCCAGCGCAGAAAATCGATTCGATCATCACAGAAAGGTGATTCAACCATCACGGATGGTCGATTCGATCATGGCGGAGAATGAATGCAATCATCCCAGAGCGGAAATTCGGTTCCGTCATCACGGAAAAGTTCCGAATTTTGTAAGAAATTTTTCCGAATGTACTAGAAAAAAATTCCTATACTTTAACATCAAAATCACACAAACAAGTGACGTAATATATTACACTGTATATTTTTCTTGTTTTACTCGAAAATTCTTACTTTTTACATTCTCATCAGAGAGAATGTATTAGATTGGTGTAAAATTTGACCCCCCCAGTTTTCATCAAATGTCCACGTTTTGGGACCCCCTGAACCCGAAAAACATGTTTTTACAAATGTGTCTGTATGTCTCTGTCTGTCTGTAGATTTTAGTTTGTTAGCACGATAACTTTCGAAAGAATTGACTGATTCGATTGCCCTTTGGTATACTCTTTTAGTGTCCTAAAATGAAGGTCAAGTTTGTTGGCCAGCCATTTTGGATACAAATTTAAAAAGTTGGAGCATTTTGAAAATTTTTGAAACCACTTTTTTTTTAATTTAAAAATTCTAATGACGGATATTCGTAGTACTCAAAAAGTCGAACAATTTTTATTAATGACTTTTTTGGATAAAAAAAAAAATTGAAAGACATAACATTTTGAAAATCAAAAAAGAAGTAAAAGAAAACTTACATTAAAAGCCAAGCAACGCACGATATGAAAAAAACAGTCTAAAGATGAAAAATATTTCTTTTTGAACACCCTCTAGGATAGGCATTACAACTTTTTGAATTTCCTTAAAAAATCTGAAATTTAAATTTTGAGCCAAATAACGCGAGATACAGAGAAAATAATAACAAACATAATTATTGGCCTTAAAAAGATCTACAAGTTCCCCTTGAACCATTTTTCAACAGGATGAGTAGTTTTCGTTTTAATCATGAAAAATATTGTTAAACAAAGCCGAGCGCGAAGCACGAGTGCCCTGATGAGAATATGCTCCTTAAGGTCGATAGAACCTTAAGTAAATTAGCTTTCGTTTGCATTCCATTCCATTTTGTAGTAATTTAAAAACAAATAGGTGCAAACGTCGTGACGCTCGCAAGCGCGACGTGTGTACGAGAATGTGCCCGCGTAAGGGGGCAGATTTTTTTTTTCGATTCTCTTTGGTCCCACCCTCCTATTTCGTTATAATGACCAAAAAACATATCCAAGCAAAAAAAAAATTTTTCGTTTAGATCTGTTTTTTTAACATGGTCTAAAAATCACAATTGCATAGAACGAAAGGATTCCGATGAAATATAAAAAATATACCTGCATTTGAAGTTGGAAAGTACTTTTCTCCATGTTAATTGCATAAGCAACTGAATGTTTTGAGGTACGTGTTAATATTAACCGATTTCGCTAAAATTTGGTAGAGATCATTTTTTTGGTTATTATAACAAAATAGGGGGATGAGACCAAGAAGAATGGAAAATCGAAAAATAAGGACCACCCTAAGGTACCCTCTTGAAATAATCCGATCAAATTCTCTTGACCTAAATTTCTTCCCGGGTGTTTTTCGCAAAATTTGTATGTAACTAACTGGTAAAGTAGTATAAACAAACAATTATTATTTCTTTATGGGTCAAGTGTCTCCACCCGGATGGGGCAAAAAATTGTCGAATGTATACTTTTATGTAATTTTTTCCGTAAAATCAGATGGTGTTCAAACTTTTTAAATCGAAATGTCCCGTGTGGAAACATCGACTGGGGCCAAACTGGGTTCCAGATAGTTTGTCCAAGTCCCAACTGGGGCCTAATTGGGATTTCTAAGTGGTGCCCATTTTGGGTTGTAACGCTCGTCCCAACTAAAACCCATAATAGGGAAAAAATGTCTTAAAAAACTATTATTAATTAAGAACATGATTTATTCGCAGTTATATTATTAATATTCTTATAACTAATCGTTATTTTTAAAATTTAACGCATATATAAGAAATAAAATTTCGCACGCACGCGAGAGGAATCGATCGCATGACCTACAGGACGCGAGTTCAGCTCCCTAACCATTACCCTAAGCTCTCGACATGGTGGTTTCAGATTTTTTCCAGGGTATATACTCAATCCGAGGATACACAATGATTTCCCAGCCCTTTTATAATTTTTTTTTAAACATTCATTCAACAAAAATTTATTATGTTTATTCATTTTAAATGACAATTAATTTTGCTGTTAATTACTTATTAAGCATTGAAAACAATATGTATTATATTATTTATTGAATGCATGAAGATACAAAATAGTTTGTTTTTTTAATTTGTCAACTAATCCTAATTTCTATGCAACTTAATATGAATATTGATGTTTGTTGTTAAAATCGCATTCGTTTTAGACGTAGTGAATAAGCGTTTACTAATTTAATTTTTAAGTAAAAAACAAAGTCACGATAATATTACCATAATGTTACAAGTAAATTTTTAGGAATAATTACAGATTTGCAAAAAAAAACTGTACAAATGTATAATGAATGTACTACGTATCCAGTGTACTGGGATTTTGATGGGGACGCCCACTGTGGAGATGGGCATGCCCGGTATAAGCCCAAACAGAATGCTAACATTCTTTCTTTTCTTAGCTTTAATTTTTATAATCAGGAATCCGGAATACCTGGAAAAATTGCAATAGTTTTGGGAGATTGTGTTCCGCCTATCGTATAATTAATATAGTACTTTAATTAATTTCATTTTTCTTAGTCGGGACGCCCAAGTAGGTCCAAGTTGGCGCCCACTTATTAACTGGGCTAAATTGGGCACATTTCCACACGGGGTGTGGCGGAATTTTCGAGAATTTTTAAGGGGGTGTCCTCATATAAATCGATTTTCTTTATTGCATAAATCGAAATTACAATATTTCAAGAATACCCTGTAAAAATTTTAGAATGCAATTCGAAACAGTTTGACTTCTAAAGCTATTTTCGCAAAAAGCCTTAAAAGAGCGCGCGGAGTCACGCGGTACTAAAGAAGCTCGATTGGCGAAAACAATAAGAGAAGACATTGAAACAGGTGAAGAAGAAGACCTTTTTTATGGTATAGGCATAGCTGATTAGTGTCGAATTGAATAAATAGCTGCAAGTAGAGAAAAAATCCAATTTTCCGTCAACTTCAATCGCGTTTTTCTCGATAAGTTATTTTTCAGATTTTCCGAATTTGCGGACACGATTACTCAGTGAGTTTTCAACCTAAAAAAATTGTAAAACAAAACCATTTTAAAGGGAATTAAATTCTCTAGTCTGTAAACCTCTCGGATTTCATTTAAAAAATTTATTTATCTACTTATTTGCAAAAATAAAATAAAAAATTTCTCAAAAATTTGTTCAAATGTCCGCTATTTTGTTAAAATTTTTTTTATATTTGAAATTGAGGTTCACAGACTAGGTATTAGTGTTATAAAGCTAAACAAAATTTAGGTCCCATTTTTCAGCCAAACCTAGCAAGCGTGAGAGTGTCCGCAAATTTATGCCAAAAAAAGAAACATCACAACTTCAACAGGTCACCAGTAGAGTATTTATGACAATTATTTCATAAATACATTTTTTTATTTCTTCGAATTTTTAATAAAATGCTCTCAAAATTTCAATAAAAAATATCTTATAGTTTTTTCAAAAAAAATTCCTAAATTTCACGTTCATTTTTTGCCGTTTATATGAGGATACCCCTTTAAGCCAATAAAACGTGGTTGTGAAAAAAATGGTATTTTCCTGGTTATGCCGCGGCACACTTCAATTGTTAAACCTTATTTTCATTCTGAACTTGTGTCAAGTGATATGTATTATAACGGTTTATTTTATTATCATACCTCGTCCTTCCCAAATCAACATCACTCCAAGTTTTCATATTATATAGTTTATTTGAGAGAGTTATTATCAAGGACCAAAAAATAATCATCTATTGATACAACGATAATCTACAACATTTACAGTAATTGTCTTTGTTCAATAAATTTTTTTTCCTGAAATTTCCATGACTTTACTAATATTTGTCCATACACTCTGCTTCACTTTTCAAATCATGAATAGAAAACTATTATCAAGTCGTTATAGTCCAACTATCGTTAACTTCTATTTTTATAATTTTCCTAAATCAAACGCATTTTTCTTATGGTAAAAGAATCCTCGTGATGGAAGTAGGATATTGCAGGGTATCATAAACTTCCAAATATTTCAGAAAGCAAGAAAACACTTTTCCCAGATTTCTTCTCAGACGTAGCTAATGAAGAAAAATGAAAGCAATAAACGACCAATCGAGATACAATTACGTTCATTCCCCCCCTCCCAATAAATTAAAGAAGCGAATAGGCTGCCATATTTTATTGGCATCTGCTCTTTTCGACGCACCTGAGATAAATGTCGGTGATAAATTCGGGTAAGTAATAGATGATGTCTCGAGAAAACTGAACCTTCGCTTTTCTAATCTTCGCACCTTTCGATCAGGGGCGTGGGAAGGAAGGTTTAAAAGAAACCCTTGCAAAGAATGGCAAGCGATGCGATGGTGGTTGCCAAGGGAAAATTCTTTTCATTGGTGTCTATCGGTCTTCATTAACCAGCAAAAACTGTCCGTCTTTGACTTCATCAACTGCCCCGAAAACGATAAGAGTCTGCGATGTCAACCTGAATAGTGTAAGCTCGAAGATCGATCTTTGGCGATAGGGTAAATTAACAGGATGCTTGAATTAATTCGCAGTGAATGACCCAAGAACCCATCCATCTTGATGCTCCCGGAAGCTCTTTAAGTGTACGTCCTGGGCCCGTTGTGGTCTAACTTGTCTTTATAATTACCACATCCACTGCCACATCCATTGCCACATCCACCTTCACACTGTCTCACCCTCACAGCACTGAGATGCTCAAACCCCAGAACCATTATCTCGCAAGATATTCAATTATGAGGCGTCGGAACTACCTATAGCTACCATTCGTCTCTAAAATTCAGCTTACCTGCCCTAAAGGAAGCCTCCCTTTTCTGTACTATCTTCTCATTAGAAAATTGAACGTATCTACGTCATTTCCTCGATGCCGAAAAGGAATGATTTAATCCGAGAACAAAAAAATAATAGAGAAATTCTAAAAAAAATTTTTGACCTTGAAAATTTGTAATGAAATTGATATTTTTTGGAAAAAAATCGTTTAGTGATTACCACGTACGCTTAGAAATTATATTTTATGTTCTGATATGTAAATTAATGTAGGTCAAGAAACCAAATAGCGGATTGAAATTTCAAGAATAAACGCGATTTTACTAAAAATCAAGATCAAATTTCAAGGTCAAAACATTTCTTTTCGAATATCTCTATAATTTTTCTATATTTGGCAAATACCCCTTCACGTAATGCCGATTTTAAGTTACACGATTTTGTGACAAAATATCACAAGAGCGTTCACTTAGTCCATTAGCACTACACCAATCAAACCCCAGGTGAACTAATTTCTTATTGCAAGAAAAATAATAAAATATAACTACACTAGTCACTCAGTTCCAGTTTACTTAGTTGTAGTATTCCTAGAACTTGGGTTCGCTCCCAAACTTTAATAAGGGGAGGGAGAAGTCGAGAGGAAGGCGCCGTCAGCTCGGTAGTACCGTAGCTACAAAGGGGACAGTACCCGAAGTGAGTTTTCACTGTGGTTCACTCAGTCCACTCATTCGCGGAAATTTATGAATTTATGAAGTGAAAGTGCAATATCGAAATAATAATTATAATACACTTATTGAAATTTCGTGTATTCTAAATGATAAACAAGATTCGTAAAATGATTATTTATTTTAAATTAAAATTAAAAGTTTCGTACGACTTTCAAAAAATGTTTGACCAAATTTACAATTGCGCAGAAATTAATTATCATTTAATACATTGCCCAATATTTTTCATAAATAATATTGAATAATTAATTATTGATTGGAACCAGTTTGTGGTTATATTATTGTCATTTTTAAATGGGCGGCCACTTTTGTACATGTGTTCATACTAGCGCCACGCACGGGAAGTTCAGGCGTGTGTACTTCCTGAAAAATTTTCTTATTTTGCGTTATATTACTTTGGTCTCCTTATGTCTATTCTCCATGCTTGAAACGGTCAAGACGTCTTTGATAGAGGGAAAACTTCCCTTCGGAAAAAGACCGAAACCAGCCTGGTTGACAAAGTTCGGTACCTCGCGTTATCCTGTATAGAGTTAGTAGTTCAGTTGTCTAAAAGTGTAAAAGGTAAATAGTCCTATGCACATTGGTCACTTTTGGGATTAAATTTTCAGTGTAAAAATATCACCTTAATTAAGGCGCAGGGAGGTTGGTTACGTGTGTGAATATTACGGAAAATTCCATCACCGTTGTGAATCATCTACCAAATACTGAAAGTCGATAATAGAATTGTTAACTCGAATCTTAAAACGAGTTGGAACTTTTGTTATAAAATTACGATTTGGATTTATGTGAGAAACGAATAGGAATAAACAAGAGGCTTGATATTTCGCTTTTGCTTCATTCGGTAAAAAAATTCGTTATTTGTGTTCTTCGTGAAAACAAGTTAATTTAGTGAGGGTGGAAGGAGAAGGTTTCCCGCATAACAGAAAAGTGTATGTGTTTGCAAAATCAAAAAAGACTAGATTTACTTTACGTAACGCAAAAACAAAAAAAAAATTCCAGCCCAATTATGGGAAACCAACGACAAATGAGAGAAGTTCTCTTAATTTCCTCTTAACTGTTAGTTTTAAGGAAGATTAACGGTGAGAACGCATGTATGATATTTTTATATTCTGATCTTTCTTGTTTTTATAATTCATAAAAAATATGAACTACTGAAAGAATACGAACTATTTTTTAATAAATTACTTTTGAATTTTGAATAAAATTCCCTGGTGTATTCTTTTATCAATTCCCAGAAATTTCAATTTCTTCCAAATAGATATAGGTCCCCGGATGGGGATAGATGTGTGACGATGTGATCGTCCACATAAAATTAAAAAAACAAACAGACACACTTGAGTTTGGCAGTTTAGCGCCTCCGCGTTCTAAATTAAATTTCCTTTCAGCACGCATATTAAAAGAAAGAATAAAATTTAATTCTGGTGTGTAACATATAAATACATACATACATCCGGACAATTGATTAGAAAGTTGTATTAAACATTTTTCAACTGAGGAAAATTTAATTATAAAATTTTTTAAATATTGTAAAATGTAACGACTGCAAAACTTCCTCTATGAGAAGGCTGAAATTGCTCAGTTTCTTAGAAAAAACTTTATCTAAAAAGAAAATATCAATAGACGGGAGAAGTTTTTTTTAGCAAAGAAAGTCTTTTATCATGAATGATGTGTTTTATGAAAGGCGATGAAAGTTTGAGGAAGAGCAATTTCAAGTTTTTCCGCCTGCATTCTAATCTCATGAGACTATTCAAAATTCAACCTTGTACTATGGCTTAGTTGTATGAAGGGCCTTTGATCCCTTTTATACCGCGCCCGCAAAATTAATGTTTTCTTCCCTCAAACAATTTCTAAGTTCGTTGTGTGCCTCGGCGCCTCGAGCGCTGCAGTATCTCCGATCTCTATCGACTTATACGAAGTGTCCAGGGATAAAGGCTATACCACCAGGCTTTGAGAATAATCCTATGACGATGAAAACCGAATCCTTCCTGTCCCTCAAATTCGTTCTCACCAGGAAAATAATGAAGATCATTTATCTGCCTCGGAAAAAATCTGCCACGTATACGATAAAGTTATACAAAAAATACTGACATCGTTTTCATTGATTGTGATTTTCATCAGAATTAAATATTAAGTTACTTTATTTTATTTTAAGTTACTTTATTTTAAGTTTTCCTTTAAATTGCTCTATTTTAATCTAAATTTACTTATTTAAATTATTTAAATAACGTTCTGTTTGCAATTAGTTTTAAGACCTGAGAGCCCCTAAACCAGTGAAGGTTAAATAAACAATTTCAGACGACAACTAGCGCTCTAATTAGCATAAAACTGAAGACTTAATTCTTAAACTCGATCCAAAAGCTTTAATTATTCTTAAACTAACTTAAGAGTTTTCCATCTCCTTTAAAGTAGAATTACAGCCCTCCGCACGAGATATTTTAGCAGAACAGGGACCTTTAATTTGGTAGTGCCGGAGTAATTGAAAGCTCAAAATACTGTGGAAAAACTAGACGTAAATTTACTCGTGTAACAACATAAGTAACATCAAGCTATTTCACGCAACAGAAGAATGAGTACATTTACCAAGACTAGGAGGAGCAAAAACTCTCGAGTGGGACAGAACCAGCAAAAACTGACTTTGATGACAGAATCCTCCGGCGCCAGTGCAATTAGCTCAGTTTATCAGACCCTCTGCTAAGCTGAACGGCTGATATCCACTCTTTAGTTCAGCAATCTAATTAGGAGCTAGAAACGAGGAAGCGGTTGTAAGGGTCCTGGGAAAATTATGGTGCTTAACTTGGGGTTAATTCGCTCCGGACACAAGAAGATTTCGGCGAAAATCCGATTGCTAAAATCCGACAGAGACATACATATATTAAGAGGGAATCTATAGTTCCGTCAAAAACAAGATCAAAAATTAATTTTCATGTGATGTCATTATGATTTTACGTATTTATTATGTATTTACTTGATATAAATTGGCTCTGTTTATTTAAGATTTAAATTGTTGAATAAGTTAGTTGAATTAGGAAGAAAAAAGATTGATTGATTAATATCCTTGCATTATTTCTCTAACTTGAATGCTTTAAAGAGAAACGGAAATTAGTTCATTATGTGAGAACGAATTTGAAACTCGAGAAAATAGCAAGTTGCCGACTTTCTCGATTCGATAACTTTTCCACTCTTTTCTGGTGCACCCAGTATCCCACTAAATTGGGTGTAACTGATTGCTCGATTCGACAATTCGTTCGGATCAGTTTCATAAAAAGTTATTGGTTCGCATACCAACGAGAAGAATTCAGTTAAAGTAAATTCGTCATACTGAGTGACAGTAGTTCTAAAAGTGAATAAATGGAGCAATATAGGTTCTGGAAGATGTTTCAATATCTAGGTACCTAGATCCAGATTTTAAAAAGTTTCGAATATTCTCGTTTAAAAGTTCTCGGGTATGAAATCTTAAAAATTAAAGCAGTTAAACCTTTTACACGGTGAACCAGAACTGGCAGCAATGATCCAGTGGATAGAATAGATATATACTCACACTATGTGGTTCTCTTCATCCCAAGAGACTATTTCGGTGACAACAAGGGTACCGGAAGTCAACGCGGTGGTCTTGGTGTTTGTGGTTGCATTTGTAACAAGTACTAAATGCCTCCAATCGCCCTTGTCACCTTGTTTCTGTGGTAAGATCAAAAGGAATGCTGTTCCATCCTTGCTAAAGACCGGAGGTTCAAATTGATCGACCCAGCCTTCCGCCTCGTAATAAGATAGAACCTTTAAGCAGCAAAAGAACACCCAGATTGTAATTTTGCAAAAATTCATTGTTGCCATCGTTATTATTGAATATATTATTCATATATTAATGAAAAATGGTCAAACACAATATCAAATATTAAATATCAAGTACGATTTAATTAACTACATAACTCCGAGAGCGCCTTCTCTTTTCAATTATATTTACACTATGTTCTGCAATACATGTCGCTTTACATTTTTTGTAATTATAGCTGCATTCGCCAATATTTGCAGACAAATAATTCAAATACTGATACTAAAATGGTATTTAATTAATTGGTATCACCTATGCTTCTCATTGACATTTGTTAAACAGAAATATACTTAAAATAATAAGAAATAATCGTAAGATTTACGAACCGTTGTACACTGTTGAGTGAGGACATCACACAGATGGAAATAGGCTTCGTTCTGAACTCTGTTCATCCAAGTTGCAGAGACGAGGTTGTCTGTTGGAAAAGCAACTGCCGAAAGAATAGTCTGCTTATTTTGCAGGTGAGGAGGATTTTCTATTTCGATTGGAGTTGTTCCATTATTTATTACGATATCCTCCAAATCAACGTAATACAACTTCACAGTTGGATTAGTTGTGCCGCTCTGAAACAAAAAATATAGGAAAGATGAGCATAACAGACGTCACGCGAATATTAAGTTATACAGACAAATTCTAAAGTTATTTAGCAACATAGAGAATATAAAAGGAAAGTTATTACATTAATATAATATATTGCAGAGAGATTTCCATTTTAATTTAACTGCAAATATTAACAACAAGTTTTACTTTGTTAATTGTCTTCTTTTTAGTCAAACATAGTGCAATCAAGAGTTCGCTTCTTCAACCAAATGAAGTGGAGTTCCCGTTATTTGAAATATGAATAATTTCAAACTCTAACTTAACGCATTTACAGTCTTCAGGGAGTACAGGAAGAACTATAGTAACTGGGTTGTGGATGTGCCTAAGGGGAAGTAACTGTTTACTTTGAACTTTTCAAAGCTGCCTTTGAAGAATTTTCTTCTACAACATTCTCGATGATTTTGTCTTTTTGCACGTTACCCATAGTAGTAGAGTTCTATCAAACTAATTCAATTTCTCTTTGATATTGCAGTTCATATTTCGATGTATTACATCCACTTTATTTAAGATATTTTAGTTACACTTGAAGCCCCTAGCCCTAAATATAATACATAAACAAATCGGATCTAGGGGTCAAATTAAATGGCCTTTACTATGTTGTTATCCTCATGTCTTCACTTATAGTCTACAAAAGTTCATTTTCTACAAAAACATGCATGTCAGACAATTATGCGTTACCTTTTAGCTAATTTCATGCGTAGTGCGCTAACCTTATTGGTCAATTTATATGGCGCGCGAACTATCACGCGCCTAATCTCGCGATAGTAAATACATATATATTTGAGACATGCGATAGTAAAGCTTGTAAATTGTTGAAATTTGTTCAAAATGAAAAAATAGGTGAAAAGAAAATATTAAGATAGAGATTACACTTGGCGCTTCTAATATTAACGTTCTCAATATTAATTGCATTCCGTTCTCAATATTAACCAGCATGGACCTAAAATCTCACTTGAAACCATTCTGCATGTGTTGCGCTCCGACATCTGATTCGTTTCTATTGGCGCGCAGTTTAAAATGCTAAAAAATATTATTTTATGTGCAATACGCATGCATAATTGATGTATAGAGAAAGAAAAAGTAAAAAAAAAAAAGTTAAATTATAATTTATAAAAATTAAATTATAATTTTATATAATAAATAAAGTTTAATTATAATATAATATAATAATATTATAT